>JAQQZZ010110320.1:0-15497 GCA_030265115.1 Mopalia vespertina | reverse complement strand
CCGTTGAGTTTAATCCCCGCCATAATAGTATTATTTATTTAACCTAATTATAAATGTGATCTACTATTAATATTCATTGTATATAAGATCCGTTTCTTTCATTTATGGTGAATAAAATATCAATCAATGAATATGGCCCACGATCTATCGCCTACATGCAGTGCAACAAAGACATTTGTTAAACTTCTTTTCATGTATATGCATACAATTATCAATTAATATTCAAAGAAAAGAATTGTCCCTTCACTTAAAAGTAAAACAATAATGTTTAAGATTCCTTTTCTGTTTTTGTATTTCATTCGTTTGCATAATGGTTTTATCTTTTATAATTGAGGAAAAAAACAAGGCGTGATATACGTCGTGTACTTTAGAATGTTGTTATCTTATACATTACATATTAAGCCTTTCTCCATTTGAACCTCTTTACTGAATTTGCCGACTGGCTACGGAGAGTGTATTGCAAGCCGTGTCATGTTGCCTTTAAAAGTAGTTAAGGAAGATTAATTGCCCAGCAGAGATAAAAATAACTTCACATTTTGCAACTATCAGTATATATATGTAAAATACACGTGCGCATACCGTTAAATAAAAAACAATCAATATTTTTTGTTGTTGTTGTTTTTTTTTTTTTTTACATTTTTACATTTTTTTTACAAGTCAAGTTACTAATAGACAGTATATAGAAACGTCAACAAGCTACATCAATTCGTGTTCGAACATCTATACATCCTATGAAGCAAAACACGCCATAGTTGTTAACCATTGTTAAACTGTCACATTACCTGATGTTTTTTTTACCATCCGTAAAAGAAATACGATTCATAATTTTGTAATTAAAAGGATTTGTGTCTGTTTACAGTCACGTCATGTCTACTGCATCGGCGGAGAGAAGTTTGCTGGTTCTCTCCAATTAACAAGATTTTTTTTCTCAAATTATTACGAGTTTGCACATAAGGTGTAAAGGCTTTGAATAATTCATGAAATGCCAAACATAACTAGCAGGGCTAAGGTTGTTACTAGCTTGTGCGTTTAGCGGGTGAAGAATTCATGATAACTTTCGTTTCACGATCAAATTGTTATCTCATATTCGATTTGACACAGCGAAGCAAAATGGCAATCACTAACCATCCAATGGACAATATTAGGACAAAGCCCCCAAGCACTTACGTTAAGACCAATGATTCGGTTATCCTTCGTTGTAGAGGGATGTGGTCTTCAATATCAAATTACCAGTACCCTAGCCCTTACATTTGATGAAATCTAAGTTGTATTTATCTACATAACCTTTACTGAACGTATAGCTTACCGTTTACTTACAATTTTGATAGTGATACTCGATTTGAATGAAACCGTAATCAATTTAACATTTTGTGAAAATTGTCAGCCAACTTGATAGAATCGATCTTAAAATGTGGACTCATGAAATTGGACCATAAGGGATATTATTTATATCCAGTTTAAACGTTTGTTGGTCTCAGTAAGCAATCAGATGTGCAGTCAACCACAAAATACAATCTACAGAGCGTTGACACTAAACTCTATAGTCGACAAAGGTATGCAGTTTCTATTAGGATGAAAGAAAACAAACACATTACGCAAAAGTTGTCAAACAGTATTTTAAAGAAACAAAGGCTTATTAGGTATAGCCCACCAAAAATGGACATCGACAAAGTTAACTCGTTTAATAAAGCTATACTATAGGCAGGGTTAACAGCATGAATATTTTGTAAAGGAAGTATCAAACTGACTCAGTGATGTTTATCCGCAGACAATAACGTGCAATAAAAACTTTATAATAGTATCTGCAAAAAAGGAATCCCCACTCGATAAATGAATGAAAGTAACAAACATCCAATCATTTATATTAAAAAAAGGTGATATTGATAATATGTGGTATCTCTTTGGACAGCCATTATTTTGGTTCTCACATATTGGTTATACCCATTTTTGTCACACCCACAGTGAACATGGTTTTATTTCTGAAAAAATACTAGATAGATAAAATGATGCTCCTCCGTTGAAGTTAACATATTTTATATTATCAATTGAATTTGACAGGTCTTCCACCTGATGAGGCTAAACAATTAAATTTAAATTGATTTTAGTAATGGACATTTTTATCGATTCATATTGACAGCGAATGTACAGTAATTTATATTTATTGATATAAATAAACTCTATTGTTTTTTAGCCTTAATTAAAATAATTACGGCTTTTTTAAAGTTATAGTTACATATTAACTGTTTTTTTTATGGATAGGCCATTTCTAGGTCAATACTTAAATCTAATCCCAGATCAATGTGAACCAAAAATCTAGTATCTGACGGCAAAATAAACATTCAGGTGATATCAAATATATGAAATGTGTGTCAATGTCACGACAAGCTGCTGTACAGATCCGTGTGTACATTTGCGCACAGTATTTCGTTAAATTATGCTTTGAAGCAGAATATGGTACGTTTCAACAAAAATTGATTCGTAGACGTTTGGCTGACGATGAGCACTCTATCGATTGATATATAGACGCTTTTGGTAGACTGCAGTCCGACTTCCATCCCCAGGAGAGACGAACAATCTTTGATACCGGGAAGTTTTTTCAACAGCAGTGTTCTAAAAAGTTGCGGCTTTTGTTTACATCCAGAGATACACACAATCAAGGGTTACGTATTTACACGACATATGTCATTATAGACTTGTAGGCTATATGTTGCATGATGACATATTACATAGGACATGTACAGGGTCTGCTACAAAACAGGATATTGAGACAGACCACAGAACGTAGTTCTTAACACACACATAATTAGTGCGTCTGCGCATGTCACTGTGACGATTAACGAAGACGCAAATAATATGGATTATATAATATAATAATAGTAAGGTATTTATAATATATTAATTAAAACTGGTTCAAATCTTAGATTCAAATATGAATACCGTATTAGAAACCTTTGTAGTATTAATAAGAGCTACACTCTTGAAGGATTCTGTAAATAAAATATCTGGCCCATTGCCTCCAGCAAGTGTTCAAAGGAAAATAATGAGACCACATTGGCCAATTACGAGATGGCGAGACGTACAGGATATTACAGACTTGTTCGGACAATTATATACAGCCAATTTGTATAGATTTGTTGTCGTATGCAATGGATGAATCATTTATCGACATAATTAAAGGAAAAGCTTGCAAGGAAAGCATTACTGGCTTTGTCGAAAATGAGACAAATTAACAAAATCCAGCCAGAAAACAAAGAAAGATTAATCTGCTACTCCGAATGAGGTTGGTTCGTCTGTGTTAGTGAAGCCTGTTTAAACTGGTAAATGGTATCGCTGTTTCCCAGCTTGATATCTCAGTACTCACATACACGTTCGTTCAGTTGTCCAATATTAAAACTTAATATATTTGGTAACGATAACAGATCGTCACAGGGATAGTTATCTAAAGAATTGTATTGGAGTGTCCGCCGCTGTGGGTCAGTGGTTAGCGTGTTGGACGGCTGATCCTCTATCGATGTACCGCTCATACATGCTACTTGGATTACCCCAAGTGACCAAACAAATTGGATATGGCAATCGCAGGGACTGTTAAAGGAAAGCTGTGTACGAAATCGTAATTTAAATGAAATATCCTTAAGTACGAAAATGCATAGTTCACTAGCCTGTGGGAAAATATGATACGGTTATACCAGTTCTGATGGGTTGAAATGTGTAGGTATGTGCTATTGTGTAGAATCGCACTGTTTGTAATGTTGTAAACACCGTGGATTCTGAAAGCATATTGAAGTGATCTTTTTGTGTCGCCTTGGGAATAAACCAGGAAGGATCAAGCAATTATAATAATGTTATAAGCACTCGACAAACGCCTTCAAATACAGGATACTATTTCGATCATTTACCAGTAAGCTTATTAAAGAGATTTACGTAGGTGTTACCGCGAGATAACTGGCGGATCAGTTGATTTTAAGGATTGCTAACGTTTGTTTAGGAGTTTGTGGAGATAGCGAGATATAGCTTTATTTCTAGCCCCAAGCTTCAATTGAAAGATCACACTCGTTAGAACGCTCAATATGATTGCAATACAACCCCAAGATATAGTGCTTATCTCAGAGTGATCAAAGAAGTATATAAAATAAGCCTCTAATGTTCAAAAATGTATTTTAAACGGACAATAAATTGTATTATTAATTAATCACACGATCAAGGTCATCAAAACTTATAGTATGAGTGTCTCTTGCCTCTTATTTGACTATTGTGAGACTAAAGCGACGTTACAACTGTTACAATACTTCTGACACTGTTGCAATACTACTGCTATAACGTCGTTGGTGGAAATTTGTTAAAAGAGTCAGGATATGCAACAGACTACAGGTTAAGTTGTCTCTAAGTTACAGTGAGGTTTATAAGTAATATCGTTTGCTCACCGTAACGTATTTTGGGAAAACGCTTTCTCCGTTTGCCCCACTGAAAAACACATAATTGTTTTTTTTGCGTATGTTATCCATGGTATTTGAATGCTCCATGTAATTGTTTTAAGGAAAATTGTGGACGGTTATTCCAATAAAATATTGTATAACCGAATAGCTATCAGTAGTTGCCTATTGCTGCTTCGCATATTAAATTGGATCGATAATTCGATGTATTGTGACACTCCCTACTCGAGACCAGACATTTCTGTCAACTGTCTTAATAAACGGTCTGATGCCGAAATAATATACCTTCATTCAGACTTCCAGCGCTAGGTGCCTATCGTATTAGTCACGTGAACACTTGGGTCTGTTTGCTGCTTGATTGGGTTTTATACTATTGTTCTGTACCTGTTACGGTTTGGAAGGCCAAAGAAAAGGACAATCAATGAAAACCAGCTATTATACAACATTGGTAACAAACAATGGTAGCTTGGGAGACATGAAGCATAGGGTCGTTCTATTAGAAGTCCGTGTAGATTGACAATTTCTATTCAATAGACAAAACAAAACCAACAACAAAATAATCTGCGATTCACATTACCGAAAAAACATCGAAACAAATTGACAATATTCTTTGCCCAGATCATACAAGGAAGGCCCTCGCTTTCCACCCGCCACAGAACATTTTAGCGGTCATATGAATTATTATTTTAACACCGACAACATTGGAATAATTTGTGAATTGATTTGCGCATTATAGCATTTATATGCGTTGACATGCACTGTGTTGATATCGTTGTAAAGGAATACATTCATATAGCCAACTGGTTAACTTTGATGTGTTTCCTTGGTGTGATTGATATGGAAGAATAGACCACGATTATAGATTGTATTATTTGGGTACATTTACAACAGCATCTTGATGTATCACCAACACTACAAATGGAGATAACGAAGTGACTGCCCCATGAACCCATCTTCAACGTGGAAGATAAAGGAACTGGTTTGGCAAGAGAACATCTATATGCCAAACTGTGTAATGTCTCACAAATATTCCTGTCAACAACCCAATAACCATTTCCACGACTTCCCTTAAGAAAACTTCTTATGGCTTCTGTGGAATTGACACATGGAGATTATAAAGTTGGCACCAGATGTTACTTTAGTGCGCTACCTTTTGAGATAACCTTCTGGACGGTATCAGTAGCGTGCAGTGCTAACCAATTAAAATGTTTCCATCGAACGCCGTTTTGTAAAGCCTTAATATGTCATCAGTAAATGAAAATGAAATAGATTCATGAGACTTTCACCTATTGAAATGTAATAAAAATGTACTTTTTTTATTATTCACAATTACACTTAACCATCTTTAGCGATTGGCCACAGTACGTAATTATATTGTGTTTTTCAACATAAAAACGCTCCAATGTCTAGCTTGCCGATTCCAGCTAACCACTAAGAGATTTTTGCAAGATACTTCTATCTCGAAAACCGGTTTGTAACGATCTTTTTATTTAATTATCCCATTAATTTGTGAGGGTTTGTTGTCGTAAACTATAGTTAGTTCATTATCTTCAGAAATAATTAAGGCATAGATGCAGCGATGTCCTAAAAACAGATAACAGATCACTACAATGTACGATAAATGCGGTCAAATTTAGCTATGGGTGGGATGGCCGTTTGATGGTGTCTTATATCATACATTTACAGCCGGTAGTACCTCATACCGTGAGGTGACGGTGACATGTCCTCTGGCTATGGGTGGGATGGCCGTTTGATGGTGTCTTATATCATACATTTACAGCCGGTAGCACATTCGCCCTCAGAATCAGGCAAATAGGCAAACAAAATAGGTCATTAGGAATGACAAAGAGAAACTGATGTGGAAACATAGGACGACAAAGGACGACTAAGAACGATACATTTATATGGCATTTACTAACGTGTTTGAATGAGGAACAACTTATTGGCGTCGAGAAATTCAACCGAGAGAGGTCGACAAGATGAAGCCACCTAGCGGTCAAACATTTTAAAAATATGAAGCTAATAACTGCCTTTTAAGATGCAAGGCAGATATTGTTCCGGCCTAATTTCACACGAAGAACTTTCAGCCCTCAAGGCGCCTAACTTAAGAGAGTTTAATGCAATCTTATAGCGCATCTTGAAAACTATAATAATGTGTTGGTCATTTATAATGCATATTCGCCTTGCAGTTTTACTGGACACTTGTAAAATAAACGTTCATCAAACAAAACTATGGTAGGTTTATAAGCCATGCCAATGACATGATTTAAGTCTGATATTCGAAGGTTTATTCTAAAAAAAACCCTATATTCCTAGTTAGTCTAGGGCATGCCGTCAAATGTATTATTATCAGATGTGAAAGTTAATCCTAGCCAACACGTTCATAATTTTATCTTGCAGTCAGAGTGACAATCTTACGCAGAACGAATCCTGCTGAATTATCTTCACTGCACCTGATGTTAATAATGAATGCTGACACAGCACGCCTACGTCTTTACAGTATTAGTCAGTTGGATACTTAAATCTTCAACGGACGAGATTTGGTATTCAGAGAGAAATAATGTTTTTAGCAACAAGGATTGACCCTTAATTACAAGCACAAAAATAATGTGAACCTATGTGGACAGCGAAATGGCTACAATAATCAGAACAGACACGTGTTACTTTAACAAACTCATCTCCGATTCTTTACAGATACTCCTGCGGCCATTTCTATCAAGTTACGAACCGCAGGTTATATAACTGTGCTTAATATATCTCCCCTGATTAGCATAAGGCCCACGGTCTCTCGCCTACATGCAGTGACACAAAGACATTTGTTAAACTTCTCTTAATATATATACATACAATTATCAATAAATATTCAAAGAAAAAATTTGAAACTTGTCCCCTACCTTTTAGGAAGTACGTGGGGCTATAGTAAGGCGGTTGTAAAAAAGCTTAGAAGTAAAACAGTAATGTTTAAGATTTATTAGACAAGATTTTTCCAAATTATTACGTCTGAGACGGCACCTAAGGTGTACAGGCCCTGACTAGAAAAAAAGTCCTTGAATAATTCACGTGAAACCAAACATAACACGCAAGGCTAAGGTTGTTACTTGCTTGTGCGTTTATCGAGTGAAAAATTCATGATCACTTTCGTTTCACGATAAAATTGTTATCTCATATTTAATTTGACACAGCGAAGCAAAATGGCAATCGCTAACCATCCAATGGACAATATAAGGACAAAGCCCCCAAACACTTACATTAAGACCAATGATTCGGTTATCCTTCGTAGTAAAGCGCTGCGGTCTTCAATAACAAATTACCAGTACTCTAGACCGTACAACTACCAGATATGATAATATGTAGCGTCTCTTTGGACAACCACTATTTTGGTTTCCGTATATTGGCTCTATCTCTTGTCGCCAAACCTCCCACTGTGAACATGTTTTATTGTGTGTGAAAAATACTAGATAGATCAAGTGATTTTTCTCCGATGTAGTTTATTTATTTTTATTATCAATTCAATTTATTAACAGCACTGCCACCTGATCAGTTTAAATAATTTAATGTCAGTAATGGAAATTCTAAAAATAACCATATTAACTGCGGCTCAGTAATTTATATTTATTTACTTGGAAGAAGTAGGTAAATAAACTCAGTAGTTTTTTAACCTTAATTAAAATTAGTAAAGGGTTTTTGTATTAAACTTATAATTACAAATTAACTGCTTTTATGGATAGGTCAATTATTTTACCTAATCGGAACATAAATCGATCCGACAGCAAAACAAACACTGAGTTGATATCAAATATATGAACTGTGTGTCAATGTCACGACAAGCTGCTGTACAGATCCGTATGTAGTTTTGCGCACATTATTTCGTTAAATTAGGATTTGAAGCAGAATATGGTACGCTTCAACTAAAGACTAAGTTGGACATAAAAACTGATCTTTGAACATAAGCCTGACGGTGAGCACTATATCGATTGATAAATAGAGGCTTTTGGTAGACTGCAGTCCGACTTCCATCCCCAGGAGAGGCCAACAATCTCTGATGCAGGGAAGTTTTATTCAAGAGCAGTGTTCTGAAAAGTTGTGGGTTGTATTTACACCCAAAGATGCACACAATCATGTGTTACGTATCTACTCGACATATGTCATTATATAATGGTAGGCTGTATGCTGCATGATGGCAGTGTTACATAGGACATGTACAGGGTCTGCTACAAAACAGGACATTGAGACAGACCACAGAAGGGAGTCCTTGAATACACAGAATTTATACGTCTGCGCATGTAACCGTGACGGTTAGCAAAGACGAAAATAATATGTTTTATGTGATATAATGATAGTTATGTATTCATAATTAATTGATTAAAACTGGGTCAAATCTTACATGCAAATATGTATACTGTATTAGCAACGTTTGTGGTAAAATTAAAAAAACCTACAATGATGGTTTTCGATAACAAGTTACGGAAGGATTCTGTAATGAAAAGCGTTAAAGTAGCTGGCCCATTGACTCCAGCAAATGTTAAAAAGTAAATGAATGAGACCACATTGGCCAAAACCGAGATGGCGAGTCGTTTAGAAGAGAACAGGATATTAAACCTTTTTTGGACAATTATATACAGTATGGATTTGTTGTCGTTTGCTTGGATGGATCACTTATCGACAAACACAACTTGGAGGTGAAGTAATAATGGCTCTGATGAAAATGAGACAAATCAACAAAATCCAACCAGAAGACAGAGACAGATTTATCTGTTACTATGCACGAGACTGGTTCGTCTGTGTTAGTGAAGCCTGTTTAAACTGGTAAATGGTATCGCGGTTTCCCAGCTTCGTAATAAAGTTGGTAGCTCATTCCACACACACACGTTCATTCTGGTACCCAATACTAAAACTTGATATAAATGGTTACGATAACAGATGGCCACAGGGATAGTTCGCTTAAGAGTTGTACTGGAGTGTCCGCCTCTGTGGGTCAGTGGTTAGCGTGTTGGACGGCTGATCCCCTATCGATGTACCGCTCATACATGCTACTTGGATTACCCCAAGTGACCAAACGAATTGGATATGGCAATCGCGGGGGCTGTTCAAGGAAGGATGTGTATGAAATCGTCATTAAGTATATCGTTAAGTACGACGATACATAGTTCACTCGCCTGTGGAAAAATATGATACGGTTATACCAGTTCTGATGGATTGAAATGTGTAGGCAGGTGCTATTGTGTATAATCGCACTTTTTGTGTCTCCCTGGGAATAAACCGAAAGGTTCAAGCGGCTTAAATTATGTTATAAGTACTCGAAAAACGGCCTCAAATACAGGGTACCTCTTCGTTTATTTACTGATAACAGTATCAGAGAGACATACGTAGGTGTTAATGGGACATAACAGGGGGATCAGCTGGTTTTAAGGATTACTAAGGTTTGTTTAGGAGTTTGTGGAGATAGTGAGATAAAGCTTTATTTCTAGCCCCAAGCTTCAATTGAAAAAACACGCTCATTAAGATGATCAATACGATTGTAATACTCCAGCATACAGAGCTTATCTGAGAGTCATCCAACATCTATGTCCAATTCGTTTAATGTTTAAAATGTATGTTACCATGACAATAAATTGTATGATTAATTATTGACACGAGTAAGGTCATCTACCCTGATAGTATCGGTGAATACAGACTTCCATTACTAGGTGTCTTTTTTGTATGTCTTTTGAACACATAAATATGTTTGCCTCTTGATTGGGGTTTTATATTGATGTTCCATACAATACATTTGACGGTTTGGCAGACAAATACAAGTGTAATGAAATTCAGCAATGCTATAACATTGGTAATAAACAATGGTAGCTTGTGAGACATAAAGCATATGGTCGTTCTCTGTGTTGATTGACAATTTCTAGTCACTTTGACAATCAAAACCAACAGAAAAATAGTCTGCGATTCACAATAACGAAAACCCACCAGGACAGATCCCTTGCTCAGATAAAACAAGGAAGTCCCTCGCTTTCCATCCGCCGATTTCGCTGTCTCACAAATATTCCTGTCAGCAACCTAATAACCATGTCCACGAAACTTTTATTATGGCTTCTGTTGAATCGACACATCGAGATTATAAAGCTGGCAGCATCTACACCAGATGTTACTTTAGTGCGCTACCTTGTGAGATAGCCTTATGGATAGTATTAGCAGTGTACAGTGCTAACTAATTGAAATATTTAGTCGCCCTCTGGCTACGGGCATATAATTGAGTTAATTTATGCTGTCTGATATGGAGCAGCATTAACTGTCAGAGATTGCGTATCTAACATTCCATGGCTGTGTTTGCTGTTCACTCTTTGGGAGGACACCACCGTCATATGAGTGAAATACCATTAAGCACGGCGTAAAATACCAATCAATCAATCTGTTAAAAATCTATATTTAGGCTTGAATACTGAATATAATTACCTGCCTGTACTGTCATTATCTCTATTACCTTAATGCCGTTTTTAATAGCCTTAGTTGTCATATAAATTGAAGTGTGGGTTTTTCAAGCGTATTCAATGCTACAAAATACTCTTGGATCAATGTTTTTCATTTCGGTTTAAAAAAAAAATAATTATACCAGATCAATTCTCTTCATTATTAATTTGCATTTCACTGTTTTCAATATTTAAAGCTTCAATCAATCAATCAATCAATCAATCAATCAATCAATCAATCAATCAATCAATCAATCAATCAATCATTCAATCATTCACTCAATCAATCAATCAATCAATCAATCCGCCGATACAATCAGGATGTGATTATCCTATATGTACAAAACTTTGAAAAAACCTGTATTCCCTCCGCCTCCTCAAATCTCTAAAAAACACTTTTACGTATAAAATGTGAGATCTCCACCAATTAACTATTAGCAGCAGCTGGCACTCTGCGTTTCTTACTTTACTCCTTCCATCTATGCTTGTTAGGTAATTTCTTTAAAAACATCTTTGCTGTCTTTTAGGAACTAAACCAGACTCAATTGTTAGTATGTTGTGTTATCAGAGACGTGAACTTATCCTTCCTACGCTCAAAAGAAGGGAATTAATTTGCGGGACGTGACTTATCAAGTGTGTCAGCACTGTCATATTTCATCAATTTATTTACATTTCAAAAGCTGGTTTTCTGAAATGTATATCTAATTTTAATCAACCGATGGCATATTGGGCTACAAAGAACGACATTAAATTAATATAGAAAAGGACACCTCGCACATTTTATTCTTAAAACGTTAATACTTTTATATCTGAACTTTATTTAAACACGTTTCCGGAAACTAGACTTCTGACTTTGTTGTCACTTAGTGTTCTGCCTACATGCCAAATTAAAGAAAAACGATGCGGTAAGTTTTATTTTGCTCGGTGTTATACAAGCACATTTATTGTTTGTTGCAAGTGTTGGTTTATGTTGTGGTGGTAAGATAAGTTAAACAAGACGGACAACACATGATTCACTTTTGTAAACGATTTACATATTAACAAATGTTAATCTACACAAATAGCGTAGTATATGCAGCTAAACTCTAAGTATGGGTGATTTATTGGATTGCAACATGAAATAAATAGTCACTGGTCAATTAACCAATATACTGGGATATCCCTGATATTTACTAAGAATGTATAAGAAGGACTCCCAAACAGAGATCGTCAGGCAGTCTAATGTCAGGTATTAAGTAAAAAACATTAGACTGGAAATACACAATGTCACTCATAATCCACACTTATAAACTTCCTGAAAAACCATGATGCTGATATTTTATACGTGAAAATGTTTTTTTTTTAAAGTTACGTTCTGCGTATGCTTCCATAATTGATGTGTATCAAAATAAAACAGAAAAAATGTAGTCTGTGTGTTTTGTCTGCTGTTGCGTATGGGGATCATCAGAGATTGGAAACACCACCCGTTTTCTAACTATAGCACCTGCATACAAGCAGTTAAAAATGTCAACATCGCCCAGAAAGTTTTTACAGAAAAGTAATAAAGTGCTGGTTTGTTATCCGATCAGTGGCGCTTTAAAAACATCTGAGTGTCAACAGCCCCAACATTAGATTATTTCTTCGCACAAAATGTATCTAGTCTAAAACAGGTATTAAAAACGCCATCTCTAGAACACATTTTATCAAAGAGAATGTGTGTTTACTTTGTTGGGGTTTAACGCAGTTTGTAAGGTTATTTCACTCATATGACGGTTGTGTCAGCGAAACAGGCAGAGAAAACTATCCTTGACGCCACTAGCTCCAAAGACAAGAGGAACCAATCACAAGAGGCAAATATCTAGACGCAAAAACACGTCACAACATTTCAACTTCTTCTTGCCCATTAGCTCAGAGAGCACCAATGCAGCAAGAAACTCAAGCACAACTACCCCGTTATATCAGAAGGTGCCTTCAGACTTTTAACTGCATTAAAACTAACAAAACAACAAACATATTTAGTTGTGGTATTATTAAACAAGAAATCCTAAGATTTTGACAAATATGATTTTACGGAATATGTTTATCCTTTGTACCAATAATTTAAAAGAGAAATGATTGTTTTAGAAATAATGTTTTAGAAATATTGAAACCTGGATTGTTCATTCCAAAGCAGTTTGTTTTTCAAGCAGTTCAATTTACACCTGACGACGATACAGGCATATGTATCGAAACGTTGTGTTCAATCACAAAACAAGAATTGGTTATCAAGAAATTGTATAATTATGTTACCCCACTTCTAAATGTCGTTCAAAACTTATAATGCAAATTATTCAAATTTAAGAAGAATACATAGTGACGTGTGTTACCTGAACTAGAATGCATTAGTGTTTTGTTTAACCCTGGTGTACAATAATAAGTTCGTTACAAACATCCCAAAACAGCTGTTGGTAATAAATAGCCAATGGAAAACGGTAAATGTCTCTTTCAACATTTCCAGTGTTTCTAACATAGGCATCTGATTTACGAGAGGAATTGCTATGAAGAGAAGTCGACTGAAGCAAGTCTGTTTGAGTCATAACTTTAACACAAGCTAGATTTATTAAGCTATTGACGAGCATACAGAGGAAGTGTGTTAGTAAGGTTGTATCAGGTTCAAATTGTTTGACAATTTTAAAACCCATTACATTTCTAAGAAAGGAGAACGTACCGTACATGTTGAATAGACCATTTATACAATGCTTTGACGTGTAATAATTCGACGGCTTTAGCCACACTTATTGAATGGACATGGACTTGATGCAGTCTTTGCATACATAATTCTAATAGTTCCATCTGTTGATGACTTTTATTGCAGAATGCAAGACGTGGCCAAAATCTTATGGTGAGGGCCAACACATTCTCAACTGAGTAGCAGCGTGCCCTTACCGAAAAATCATATAGGATCCTATAAGATTTTACCATAAGATCCTATTGGATTTTTATAATTCTCCTATACGATCCTGTAGGATGTTTATGTAAGGGTGCGATCACAGTAAATACACAGTAATGCACAGCAATCACAGTAAATACACAGTAATGCACAGCAATCACATTAAATACACAGTAATGCACAGCGATCACAGGAAATAAACAGTCATGCACAGCAATCACAGTAATACACAGCAATTACTGTAATGTACAGCAATCACAGTAATGCACAGCAATGCACAGCAACCACAATAAATACACAGCAAATGCACAGTGATCACATAAAATACACAGCGATCACATTTATTACACAGCTGGTTTTATGCTGTAGGCTTCGGATGGATCTCTACCTGAACAAAAGAAGTGACAATGAATTTGTAATATTAAACTCTAGTAGCCTTGGCATTTTGAAGACACAAGGTTTTATATTATTGCCACCTCAGTTCATATGAATGACTTCCAGTCCGCGAGGCACCGAATACCACCGTGATGTTAAAAGTGAAGTCGTGTAACACATCTTGTCAACGTTCTCAATTTGATTGTATGTGAAGATAAAAATGTGTCTCGCCAAGGAGATAGTATAGTGGCATTATTAGATATTAAAGATAGATAAGCATTGGTTGGCAGTTTCAAGAAATTGTATGAACAACACCTATAACTGGAAGGCAAATCCGTTGTCTTCAACGATTATACCTCTCCAGAACAGACTAAATTAAAGGCGTAGTGTGATGTTACAAACAAGGGCCCAGTTATCGGAAAGCGTAGTTTTCCTGTTTTTACGTACCGAGGTTTTTTGTCTATTAATTAGGCTGATATGTTTGATTACAAGATGTCGTCGATGGTCGTTTGGGTTCTCTTTAAGCCACAGCGGTGTTTTAAACATCCAATTAAAATCCGCTATTAGCCGTTTCCAGTCAACATCTTCACAGAGACTTTGATTGATTCCCGTCAAAGCGGTTTTTCAGACAGCCAGTTAAACGGCCGCCGCCTTGGATACGACATTAACAACCGCAATCTGAAAGGTGCCACATGGCATTACCTTATCGATTTACTTCCCAGCGACCCTGTTCTGGCTAACTAGGGAAAAACCATATCTTTTGTCAGCGGGTAAAAAGAAAAGATTTGTATATATAAATAGCTACTGATCAGTGAGCGAAGTTTCATTTCACGGACAAGTACTGTCAATTGTTTTATTACCTAGTTTTTTATTGTTAAAGGATGATCCACGTGCTGGTTACTTTGATTAATTAGGGCTTAACGTCGTGCACAAGGGTATTTCACATGTTCGAACATGAGGCGGAACTACGGTAGGGGTAGGAAACCTTGTAAAACACCCCCGTGGCTGTGGGGGTCACTTCGTGTGAGTCATATAACTACGGTCGATAGTAGAAGCGGTACATTAAATGAGGATCAGAAGTCCGATACGATAACCATTAAACCACGGCATTAACAGCTACATGTATCTTGACAGCGGATCGTTCAAGATGTCCATCTCACAAGGTAGCCCAAATGAAGCTACCATATTAAATGACCTTAAAATCCAACCAACAAAGAACATTACCATGGGTCTTAGCATGATATAACTAATGTGGTTAACTATGAGTTTTAATATCATTTTTTTATGTGTCTTTTCATTTTGCTTATTTTATTTTTTTGAAAAATT
>JAQQZZ010110309.1:0-15501 GCA_030265115.1 Mopalia vespertina | reverse complement strand
AGTGGTCTAGGTGGCCTGCATTTACTGCTGGTGATTCGGTGCCTAACTCTGAGGGTCGTGGGTTCGATTCCCGGACGATTCAACCTGCAGAAAATTTTCTGAACTGGAATCGGTTCAAACTAAGAAAGTGTTATCCCAAAATAACAAAAAATACTATTACACAATGAAGACGAATAGGCTATAGACTAACCATTTATAGAATCATCAGCATTATTGTGGGACGAAAACTATCTCCAACCCAGAAAACCCACGACCTTTAGCTAGAGCTGAGAGACAAACCCGGTGGAAAACCCACGACCTTCAGCAAAAGCTGACAGACACACCCGGCAGAAAACCCACGACCTTCAGCTAAAGCTGACAGACACACCCGGCAGAAAACCTACGACCTTAAGCTAGAGCTGATAAACACACCCTGCAGAAGACCCACGACGTTCAGCTAGAGCTGACACACACACCCGGCGGAAAACCCACGAAATTCAGCTAATAGGCTATAGAATAACCATTTATAGAATCATCAGCATTATTGTGGGACGAAACTATCTCCAACCCAGAAAACCCACGACCTTTAGCTAGAGCTGACAGACACACCCGGCAGAAAATCCACGACCTTCAGCTAAAGCTGACAGACACATCCGGCAGAAAACCCACGACCTTCAGCTAAAGCTGACAGACACACCCGGCAGAAAACCCACGACCTTAAGCTAGAGCTGATAAACACATCCTGCAGAAGACCCACGACCTTCAGCTAGAGCTGACACACACACCCGGCGGAAAACCCACGAAATTAAGCTAGCGATGACAGACACACCCGGCAGAAAACCCACGACCATCAGCTAGAGCCGACAAACACACACGGCAGAAAACCCACGACCTTCAGCTAGAGCTGACAGACACCCGGCGGAATCGATCAATCAAATCGCAGAAGCATGATTGTAATTCAACAGTAAATTTCAACAAGATATTAGATAACATAGAATCGTGTATCTAAATTTTAAGATAAGTATTGAAAAAAGTTGTTACTCGTTGTATGGTTTACCTCGCGAAGGATTCGTAATATACAGTCGATCTCACAAAACAGGAAGACACGAACTCGACCATTCCTGGTGTTGTTGTAGGCTTGTCCGAGGCCATGGAAGATTTCATCGTTTGATGATTCTGGTCTGATTTCAACCTGTGTAGTGGCTTGACTTCCTTCTGTCATCATCGCTAGTACCTCACTAAGATGGCTCACTGAAAAGTAGAATAATACTATGTCATTATGCGTTGAATGTTAGAATGTTGTTTATGGGTTTATAATGGTTTTTAAAGCGTATTTCTCGTTCTAAACTATGTTTCCAAGACCTCTACTATCATTCTGACTCCTCCTCAAAACTGCGGTGGCTTGGGTTTTGACTCGGTATCAAAATGCCAACAACGTTATTTGTGACACAAAAAGGCTCCTTAGCCCTTTGCAAATCCCTAGATAATGTGTTTGTAACACAAAATAGGCCCTTTACCCCTTTAAAAATCCATGGATAAGTGTAAATCATTACGATCAGGGCCATGTGGTAAATTCTATCACATATAATGAGCATGATCCGTTGACTATTTATTGTTATTTTATGAGTGCACTACTCCAACAGCTCCTAAGTCCTCAAGATGGTAGTACAAAACTATGACGTCATGGTAGCATCATAATAAATACATTACCATAGCCATCCAGGGCCAGCAAGCCGAGGACATAATATGGCATTTGTGAAAGAATTTTCACAGTTTAAATGCCCTAAACCGTGAAATCGCTCCGCATTGAATGTGGATACAGAACGTTTACACTTGTATTTAGTAAACCTACTGACTTACCGTATGTAACCCCATGTTATCAATTATGTATTATTTGTGATGTGAATCTTTGTGTGTGTATAAAATGAAGGTTACTGGCCCTTCTGCGACAGTTTCAATTATTAAAGTCAGTCTGTGTGCCCTCACCTGTCGTGCTATCGGTTATGAAAACCAATGAATCCCATTGTAGATATTCTAACAGTGTTCTTATTGCTGCTATGTACTTGTCTTTCAGGCTCAACACTGTGCTGTGAAAAGTGCCCTCTATGGGTGGAAGTGGTGGGTTCTTAAAATGTTCCACAGAACAATCGATCTGTTGTCCACCATGCTGATAGCCTGTGTTAGTTTGGTTGATTTCCCGCACAACCCCGCCATGCCATAACAACATGCGACGCCTTGACGATGGAAGAGAAGTCTCAATAAATTTTGCCACTGACCAATCAACGTTCAGCATCATAATATCCACATCGCATGCCTGCGTTTCAGGAACTGAAAAAGGAATATAATAAGTCTTTTAATCGGTCTATACCGCTATTCTATTTAGTCTTGCACTATTGTATATAGAGGTATTTGCTTTCGAGGGAAATTATTAGTGACGGTTATCTAAAAAACTAAAACAAGACATTTCTATAAGCCACAGCTAGATGTGTACTCTATGGTTTACAATACAATTCAGACGTTGTGTACATACAGTATGATGTTTGTCTGGTTGTTCGAGGTTCCGCAAAATAAAGCTTCGCCCTGAGATATAGTTAACGGGTTCTGTGCTCTCTATTTGTGAAACGGAGAAAAACAGCATTTGAGATTTTGCTTTGTCATATTTTTCTGTACATAGTGTCATGTAATTATCGCGCTAAGCAGTGGCAGTGCTTCTTATGTTGACCCAGAACTCCATTAACCAGAAGAATGACCTGTCCTAACCATAAGTGTATACGGTATTGTTTCCAATGCCATGTTATAAGGGGAAGGGATTACTAGAGAACTTGCTGTGTCTAATTGACAGGAAAGGATCACGAGAATACTTACTTACTGTGTCTAGTCGCCCGGAAGGGATCAAGAGAATACTTACTGTGTCTAGTTGACACGAAGGGGTCACGATAATACTTACTGTGTGTAGCTAACAGGACGGGATCACGAGAATACTTACTGTGTGTAGCTAACAGGACGGGATCACGAGAATACTTACTGTGTCTAGTTGACAGGGCGGGATCACGAGAATACTTACTGTGTTTAGTTAACAACAAGGAATCGCGATAATACTTTCTGTATGTAGCCGACAGGAGGGTATCATAAGAATAATTACTGTGTCTAGTTGACAGGAAAGGATCACGAGAAAACTTACTGTGTCTAGTTGACAGGAAGGGATGACGAGAATACTTACTGTGTCTAGCCGACAGGAAGGTATCACTGGAATACTTACTACGTCTAGTTGATAGGAAGGGATCACGAGAATACTTACTGTGACTAGTTAACAGAAAGGATCACGAGAATACTTACTGTGTCTAGTTGACAGAAAGGGATCACGAGAATACTTACTGCGTCTAGTTGACAGGAAGGGTCACGATAATACTTACTGTGTCTAGTTGACAGGAAGGGACACGAGAATACTTACTGTGTCTAGTTGACAGGAATGAATCACGAGAATACTTACTGTGTTTAGTTGACAAGAATGAATCACGAGAATACTAACTGTGTCTAGTTGACAGGAAAGGATGACGAGAAAACTTACTGCGTCTAGTTGACAGGAAGGGATGACGAGAATACTTACTGTGTTTAGTCGACAAGAAGGGATCACGAGAATACTTACTGTGTCTAGTTGACAGGATGGGATCACAATAATACTTACTGTGTCTAGTTGACAGGACGGAATCACGAGAATTCTTACTGTGTCTTATTGACAAGAAGAGATCACTGAAAAATTTACTGTGTCTAGTTGACAGGAAGGGGTCACTAGAATACTTAGTGTGTCTAGTTGACAGGAAGGATCACGAGAATATTTACTGTGTCTAGTTGACAGGAAGGGTCACGAGAATACATACTGTGTCTTGTTGACAGGAAGGGATCACGAGAGAACTTGCTGTGTTTAGCTGGCAGGAAGGGAACCCAATACTATTTACTGTTTCTAGCTGACAGGAAAGGATCACAGGAATACTTACTGTGTCTAGCTGGCAGGAAAGGATCACGAGAATACTTACTGTGTCTAGTTGACAGGAAGGGATCAAGAGAGAACTTGCTGTGTCTAGCTGACAGGAAGGGACTCCATTACTACTTACTGTTTCTAGCTGGAAGGAAAGGATCACGAGAATACTAACTGTGTCTTGTTGACAGGAAGGGATCACGAGAGAACTTGCTGTGTGTAGCTGACAGGAAGGGACTCCAATACTACTTACTGTTTCTAGCTGGAAGGAAAGGATCACGAGAATACTTACTGTGTCTTGTTGACAGGAAGGGATGACGAGAGAACTTGCTGTGTCTAGCTGACAGGAAGGGATTCCAATACTACTTACTGTGTCTAACTGTCAGGAAAGGATCACGAGAATACTTACTGTGTCTAGTTGACAGGAAGGGATCACGAGAATTGACAGTTGACCATATAAAATGAATTTTGACGGTGACATGTCTCCTGGGTGTGACCGCTTCATTCCACTGGTACGTACTTGGTGCATTTCCGTCATGCCTCGCCACAACACCTGCAATGTATCAAATGAAAGATATCTGTCACTGTTTCTTAAATGTTTAATAGGTTTTTCTTGTTTTTGATTGTCTGATTGTGAAGTATGCTGTTCTGACGAACACAATTATGTGATGACTGGGTCCGTCCAAATTTCTGAGGAAAACCGACAGGAAGCAGGCTGCATACCGTTTGGCTAATCCCAAATATGGTTATTTTTTTAGGTTTACTGAAGGTGGAGTGGGACTGTTGAAGACGACAGACGAGAACCGCCTCCGCGCTGAATCACTACGCACTTAATGAAACCACGGAAACGATCCTCACCTGGTATGAATGGCTGATACCCATTTCAAGAATACGACTAATTGTCCTTCGAGAATTAATCTGTACTTTAATAACGATCCTAATTATTACTTCTTAAAATGTTTTTTAATAAGTGGAGGTAATAAAATAAAATACAGATTGGACTGAAGCATTTGAAGATTTCTGCTCGGACAGTATTATAATATAAACTACATTAACCTAGAGATAAAATACTAACAGTGCGTTTTTAAACAACATCCCTTTGGGAACATGTACCTGAGGACTTGTTGCTCGAAGCTCTATACAATTGAATCGCTATTAGACGACGCCACGCCAAGTTGAAGGCCTATGTCTAATCCGCTCGATTTAATCTGGAGTAAGTGACAAATAGTCCTTCAAGAAACTGGCCGAGAGTAATAAGAGAGCATGCGCTGGGCATAGAGAGCATGCACAGGGCATAGAGAGCATGCGCAGGGCATAGAGAGCATGCGCAGGGCATAGAGAGCATGCGCAGGGCATAGAGAGCATGGTTTGCTATTCATGTCACGACACAGCCTTTGCGAATTATAATCCATGCCCCGTATGTGAATTCACTGTCTAACTTGTAAGATTTGATGCATCCTGATTAATGTGAATTCATAGTTTTGCTTGTAAGACTGTATAACAAAAATACATGTTTATGAACATATAAAAAATGTCGACTTTACTTTAATAAAAACAACAAAAAAACTAAGCTGAAGCACGACCTTGATCGCCACAACTTTAGACAATTATTGAAGTTTATACGATATAAAAGCAGTATTTGAGAAATAAAACAGTTTCTATGTAAAATCTGTCCAAATTTGAAGTGCAAGAAATAAGACATTCATCCTTAATAGACACTGCTCAAAATGCCAACGACAAGATAAAATACAATTTTTTTTTAAAGGAACAAACATTCATCGGCAATTATCCCAGGATTATAACAGATTGATACAACCATGTCCTGACGCCGATGGCGCCATGACGTCACGCCATGATGACGGTCTATCGCTATCCCTCTATTAGCGATTGAACCTGGTGTTAGCAACTAATTGCCTTTTGAGCAACTGTAACCTTACTGGATGAGAAGGACACGTGTTCCTTAAACAAACTACATAGGGAATGGTTTGCTATTAGTTTTAAAGTACCAACGTTATTGATAAAAATCGCCGCATTCTGATTGTCGTGATAGAGAATGCCCGTACCTGAGAGTCGTTAACATGAAATCTATTTCCACATTCAGATAGCATCTGTCACCATTCCAGAAAACACTTAATATATGTTATGCTCCATTGCCCTTGCATGAAGGTACTAATTCATAGGATGAAAATGTGCTGTTTAATATGTTTTATTGATCAAATACAGGGTGATAGTATCAAGGCATTTAAGTGAGTTATGCAGTCTACGCCAAACAATTGTATTGTCCACGAATATGTGGAGCTGCACACTATGTCACTTCCCAATTTTATGCAGCTAATCAAACGATTTAATACTGTGCTCACATTATATTTACGAGCCCATCAGTTTAACTGATATATAAAACACCAGCTACATAATGTAATGTAAACATGCAGAAGATTTATTGGAGTGAAAGAAACTTTATTCACGACTTATTTGAAGAAATCTAATTGACAAGTGCTAGAATTGCTCCAAGTCGTTTTGGGATATTTTATGATGATGATGATATACACAAATATCGCAATTTTTAATATTGAAAAGAAGAATGCGACAACTAGTAGATTTGCTGCACATAATCCACACCTAATGACTATATGTGGTCATCATGGTATGCTTGGCTTTAATATGTGATGTTGTGGTGCACATGTTCTTGTCTACTGTATATATGCTTTGTTACTCAAGTCGATGCTTTAGTACGTACTGCTAAAAGCTATGCTCTCCCATGTACTAGTGTATTGTATGCTTTGCTATACGTACTATTGCTGAAGCAGATGCTGTAGTAAGCACTGCTATAATCTATGCTTTTTATTGAATGATTTTCTATACGTACTATTGCTGAAGTCGATGCTTTAGTACGTACTGCTATAAGGTATGCTCCCCCATGTACTCGTTTATTGAATGCTTTTCTATACGTACTAATGCGGAAGTCTATGCTTTAGTACGAACTGCTAAAAGCTATGCTCTCCCATGTACTAGTGTATTGTATGCTTTGCTATACGTACTATTGCTGAAGTAGATGCTTTAGTAAGCACTGCTATAAACTATGCTCTCCCATGCACTTGTGGTTTGTGTGATTAAACAAATGAGATAAGATCAGTACAAACATGACTACTAATACTAATATACCATACAGCTTTCAGCGTCGAATCGCACTTATTTGGCAATTCGCAATTCAGGAATTCGGCTGAACGCGTCACTCTAAAATGTAAAACGCACAATGGAGGCAAGCAGAATTTTCTTTCTCTACAATAAATATATTATAAACTGCTGGTGTATTATTTGCAGGGTCTTTAAATCTTTCATTAATAAATTGACTGATACGTTATCTGATACTTAATTGACAGTAGGAAATAAAATATTACTGATTTATCTGACATTGTTTTGACAGGATCTGGTTCAAATGTCAAATAGAAATGTCCGGCAAACAGATCCGCCTACGTGTCATTGTGTATTTTTGTTCACGTCCTGGTTTGCTTTGTTAATATGCCATTCTGGGTCACTCTTATACATGTTTGCTCCTTTAATATGCTATTCTGGGTCACTCTTATACATGTTTGCTCTGATAATATGCCATTCTGGGTCACTCTTATACATGTTTGCTCTGTTAATATGCCATTCTGGTTCACTCTTATACATGCTTGCACTGATAATATGCCATTCTGGGTCACTCTTATACATGCTTGCACTGATAATATGCCATTCTGGGTCACTCTTATACATGTTTGCTCTGTTAATATGCCATTCTGGGTCACTCTTATACATGTTTGCTCTGTTAATATGCCATTCTGGGTCACTCTTATACATGCTTGCTATGTTATTGTTGTAGCGCTTTTCTCCTCACTCATGCGCCTGTTTGTTGTTTCAATCATGTGCCTGTTTGTTGTTTCAATCATGTGCATGTTTGTTGTTTCAATCATGTGCCTGTTTGTTGTTTCAATCATGTGTCTTTTGTTCTTTTAACCATGCGCCTGTTTGTTGTTTCAATCATGTCTCTTTTGTTTTGTCAATAATATGTCTTTTGTTCTTTTAACCATGCGCCTGTTTGTTCTTTCAATAATGTGCATTTTTGTTCTTTCAATCATGTGTCTTTTATTCTTTCAATCATGTGGCCTTTCGTTCCTGTAATGGTATGTTCTTTTGTTGTTTCAATCATGTGTTCTTTCAATCTTTCGACCATGCGGTCTTTCGTTCCTGTAATGGTATGTCCTTTTGTTGTTTCAATCATGTGTTCTTTCAATCTTTCAATCACGCGGCCTTTTGTTCCTTTAATGGTATGTCCTTTTGTTGTTTTAATCATGTGTTCTTTCAATCTTTCAATCATGCGGCCTTTCGTTCCTGTAATGGTATGTCCTTCTCTTGCTGCAAGCATGCACCCGTTTGTTCTTTCAATCATGTGTTCTTTTGTTCTGTCAATGCTAAGTGCTTGTGTTGTTTCAATCATGTGTCCTTTTGTTCTTTCTATCTCATGTCCTTTTGTTCTGTCAATAATGTGCCTTTTAGTTCTTTCAGTCATATGCGATTTTGTTCTTTTAATCATGCGCCTGTTTGTTCTTTCAATCATATGCCCTTTTGTTGTTTCAATCATGTGCCCTTTTGTTCTTTCAATCATATGCCCTTTTGTTCTTTCAATCATGTGTTATTTTGTTCTTTCAATCATGCACCCGTTTGTTGTTTTAATCCTGTGTCCTTTTATTGTTTCAATCGTGTTTGCTTTTGTCTTTCAAAAATGCGCCTATTTGTTCTTTCAATCGTGTGCCATTCTGTTTTTCAATTAGGTGCCTTTTTATTCTTTCAATCACGCGCCTTTTCGTTCTTTTAATCGTATGTCCTTTTGTTGATTCAATCATGCACCCGTTTGTTGTGTTTTCATTTCATATGTGTTGCATTTTTCAATTCAGTGTTGCGCCATTTTGCCATTTCACTTTCACTTGTGTACCTCCACCATCTCGTTGACCTTTACTGATGTTGCTCGTTGACCTTGACTGATGTTTTTCCGATAAACTCAATGGTACAACTCAATAGATTTTCACTGGGGCTTCGTTTTATTCGTTCGTCTATTTCTAGACACTCAATTCGCTCTACTTTCCCAAGCTTGTTTCACGTTCACGCACATTCTGTTCCAGATCGACCTTACATGCACTAATGTGAGACGCTACCCGTGGAATTCAACTTTAACCGTTTAACTAGAGTCTCATTTTGTCACTTTGAGATATATATTTTATATATCAGGCACTGCTGATATGTTTGCTAATATGTTTGCTGTTGATGGGATTTAGAGAGGTGACCAGAACATAACCTGGCCGATTCTACAATTGTATAATTTCTACCCTAAGACTGTCAGTCTTACATGCTACTCCGGCCTCTCCGTCAAGATGGGATTATTTTCTATATACGTAAGCATCTATAGTGATAACGTTATGGCAACCGTATGCTATCAGCTCTTTCGTTTTCGTCTTAATATAATTATGGGCTTCTGCCTATTAATATTATTAAATTTAATTATTATTTCTTGAATTCATCATTGTGCAGTATTTATTAATCGATAATGCCGAGGTATATGTTCAACCCCGGAGTATTTGGTCAGACTTAAAATCACTCAGTGTATCGTTTGGACACACACACACAGCCATTTCATAATGGTCGCATACTTCATCCACTTCAATAAAACTAATACAATTATTGGTAAGAATTTCCCGTGAATCAATGCACATCAATATTGCCGGCTAGTTATCCTGAGGGAAATAAACCTTGCACAGAAAAGAACCGTTGAGAAATCTCCCATTCAGGTAGTCAACAGTTCAAAAGCAGCAATTATTGTAATGATCGAACATTTAATCTCTGTACAGCCATTTCACACCTGGTATGTTCCATTGGATTGATCAATGAGAGAAGCTGTGTTTCATTATGACTCAGACTTGCTATTGTTAGTGTCCAGCCGCACTGCTGGGATATTGCAGATCTTATCCAGACACGGTCGGAGTTCCTTGTAAGCTTTCTGGGTCGACGGAGAGTCAAACCGGAGACACACTAATTACCACTGAAGTGTAATATGTATTACAGCAATACAAAACTAGACGAGTTGCAATTACACGAAATTGCAAATGTTAGAAATAATGGTTCTTTGAGGGTTCAATAGAAAAGATGGAACCATCTGTAAGGAACCATATTGGCAAAAACGTTTTTTTAGAAAAGATGGAACCATGTATATGGAACCATTACGACAAAAAACGGTTCTTTGATGAAATAAGAAAGGGGGAAATACTTGGAACAGTTGCTGTGATGGTTCCATACACAACCATAAAGTGCTCCACAAGAGCCATGACTGAAGAACCTTAAACGTTTCCATTAGAGCCATATTTCTGTAAGAGTACACGCAACAGAAGCTTTATTGGCTTTCGTTACAACATCTAATACTTTTACCCGCAATATACATGTACACAACGGTTTCATCGGCAACACATTCAAAAAGACTAGCATCCTACCATGTTACCACCATAATCACCGCCTTTCGTCGTTCCACCAAGATCAACATAGAGATTCACTCCGCTACAGTTATTCAAGATCACTGATCATAACCACCGTTTTTTTTCATTCCACCACCATCAACATTGCCATTCACACTACTACAGTTATTCAAGTCATTCTTGATCACGACCGCCTTTCGTCGTTCCACCACCATCAACATCGCAATTCACACCACTACAGTTATTCAAGATCACTTTTCATCACGACCGCCTTTCGTCGTTCCACCATCATCAACATCGCAATTCACTCCACTACAGTTATTCAATGTCACTATTCATAACCACTGCTTTCGTCATTCCACCACCATCAACATAGCGATTCACTCCACTACAATTATTCAAGATCACTGTTCATAACCACCGCTTTTTTCATTCCACCACCATCAACATCGCAATTCACTCCACTACAATTATTCAAGATCACTGTTCATAACCACCGCTTCTTTTCATTCCACCACCGTCAACATCGCGATTCACGCTACTACAGTTATTCAAGATCACTATTCATCACGACCGCCTTTCGTCATTCCGCCACCATCATCATCGCCATTCACACCACTACAGTTATTGAAGATCATTATTCAAAACCACCGCCGTTCGTCATTCCACCACCATCATCATCGCCATTCACACTACAATGGTTATTCAAGATCACTATTCACAACCACCGCCTTTCGTCATTCCGCCACTATCAACATCACCAGAAACTGTACCTCAACCGGTACCACAATCAACGTGGTTACTACCATAATAAGAGTATCACGACCAACAACAACATAAATATCAGGATAAACATCACTATCAAACATGAGTGTCAGCATCATAAAAACGTCACCTTTAACATGAGTGTCAGCATTATACAAAACGTCATCTTTAACATGAGTGTCAGCATTATAAAAAACGTCACCTTTAACATGAGTGTCAGCATCATAAAAACGTCACCTTTAACACGAGTGTCAGCATTATAAAAAAGCACCACTTTCAACATGAGTGTCAGCATCATACAAAATCCGTCACTTTCTTTAACATGCTCATTACGATCAGTTTGAAACTATAACTAACGGAGCATGCGTTCAATTAATGCTGTGTCCATTGAAGTTCATGTAATTGTTTTGGAATCAATGATAAAAATTAAAGAGTATAATTGTTTTTCATATCTCAAAATTTTCTTTAATGTTGCCCAACGTTTCAAATTAAATTATTGTTGGTCTCTTTTTTCCCATTTGTCTTGGAATTGTAGGATATGTTTGTCCAAGTTATAGCCAAAGTATGGGATTTGTTTGTCCAAGTTATAGCCAAAGTATAGTGCCTGTGGCATAAACCCTTAAATAGTGCTGAAATATTTCTAGAAAATATAGCAGAGTCGCGTTTACTTATCCATAGTTACAGTTTTATCTTGAGTAAGACTCGCAAAACGCGGACAGTTCAGGGGAGATTCTCATCATATATTCAGCTTTATAGCAGATAGATTTCACATTTTTGTGTTTCATGCCTATTTTCTTTAAAAAAATCTACTGAAAATTAGGAAATGTTGTTGGTTCTGTACATCAATACTACCATACTTTGTATACAGGAGTACTATATAAACATTTGGTGTTGTGGAAATGTTGTATTCGACATTTCCTGACCACTTACCTATGGATATGTTGAGAGCGCTCCCGTCGCTGGTTAGCCCTATACATTCTCCCACCATCAGTATGATTAAGATTGACAGGAGCATGTTCCGATGTAACAGTCAGTCAAATTCCTCACATCTCTTCTACCTTGGACTTCCAATCCGGATACGAGGTACCCTCAGCTCTGGCTCTTGTCATATAGAAGGTAACATGAGTAATAAACAATAAATATTTTAAGTTTCAAATCATCTTCATTTTCAAATGATGTGAGATGAATAAGTGAACGAATTCCGATAAGGATGTAATGTAGCAGTGAATAATTAACATCCTGTACGGTTGTGTCAGTTACCAGTAAAACGATATCAATTCAAAGGACCCCAGCATTAAATCCATAGCAGAATTACAGCAACTATTCGTCCATCCGACTCTGACGGAAACAGCCACAGAGACCACGGTAAAGTTAGGCCGCCGCGACGAGCAGGCCAATCAGAAAGCAATGAAGGTCGAATGTCCCCAGTACATTTGCTTAATGCGACCGTTTATATGGATGCTGCTAATAAACAACACGCTCGTCTCACTGTTCAGATCAATACGTCAAACACTTACTTAGAATCACCATTCATGGCTCAGCGGTTGCCAGAATTGTATTATATTGTATATTCGGGATCAAACAGGCACGCGACTCAATTACAGGTGAAGTAAAGTAAATTGTAACGGATTCAATTATTAAATGTTTACGCAAAGAAGACACCATAATACCTGAATTTTAATAAATAGTTGCGTATATCGTGAACACCACTAATTCCTTGAGACGAAGGTATTTCGAATAATCGTTAGAAAGCATGTATATCAAGATATCTGTCAAAATAAAAGTATAAAGTTTGCTTCATGTTACGTTTTTTCCAATATAAATGCTTAACTGAGAAAGACATATAGTGACATTTTAGAGTCAAAGATATGTAACGTTTTTTTTTTCAATTTTTCGTCTACATTGTGTACAGAAAGAAATGCATAGGTACATAATGGTACATTGCGTAAATCAGTTGATTTGACAGGCTCATTATATATCATGTTTAGCATTTTTATAACAGATTAAATTATATACTAGGTATTATTATACCTTTTTATAGCTTGGATAAAAAGTTAGGTATTCAAACTATATTCTGGTGAAAAAATAATTCGAAATTCTAATTACAGTTAAATTGGAGCCTATAAATTAGTTTTCCTTTGATCATATATTCAAGTCGCAAAACTGTAATTGCCTTTTTCTGGCACTTCAGTTTTAAGCAGACTCTACATTTTCTAAGGCTTATTTCTAGAAAACTATTTATGTTAGAAACTTCAAATTTGTACCATTGTAAAGAGCACAATGCGATCGAGTAAATGGTGCCTCGTTTTTTAGAAGTTCTTCATAGATTTTTATTATGTTTTCTGAACGTTTTATTTTACATTTTTATAAGACTTTCCAGGGTGAGTTAGACCAAAAAATCCACTGGGATCGTTTTAATCAAGATTTTAAAAAATGAGGCAACTTTTACTAGTTCAAGGACTATTCTACTCGGTCAACTTATTTATTGAGTCTTATCGTTATTGCATTTCGAGAAATAAACCATTTTTTTCTGTTGACATTTACTCATGTTGCAATATTTTTAGAAATAATAATTGGATTTTCACCACATTCACATTATGTTATCCTGAGTATTCAAGTTTTCCAAAAATATATGCATATATGTGGTAGAGATTTATATTCTTTTGCATAGGATACAACGGGTGTTCTGAAAATCGACCAAGGGGTTCAGCAAGACCTTAATAGGCGTATCATAAATACTGGTAATTCATTACCATGTTAAATGTTAACTCTCATCTGTCAGAAGAATAGATTCAAATAAAGTCAACTTCTTTTTAAACGCGGTAACTTTGTTATTAATTCGTGCATATATTTTTCGGTTTTGTAAAACTTAAAAGTAATATATATCTTTTTTTTACAATATTGGTTACATTATTCATACACTCTTGCCCATCTCTCCATCCTAAAGTAAGTTTATCTTCTGTAAATGTAACCGCAAAACCTAGTATTTGTCTGTACCATGTTTCTCGTTCAAACCAAATGGTTTTTACTATTGGACACTCTGTAAATAAATGTTCTATAGTTTCTATTTCACCCGCACAGAGATCGCAACTAATATTGTCAGTTATTTGAATACGATGTAAAAAATATTTGGTTCCGAGTATTCTGTGCAGAAAACGGCAATTAAAATCTTGGATACTCGTCGAAATGGTACTTTTAAATGAGCAGGAATAGACAGAAGGTCAGTTTGTATTCATGTCGTGTAAAAACATTTCCCATTTATGTGTAGAAGTAATAGTAGTCTTTTCGCTATTATTGTTCATATGAGATAGTCTAATTATGGGCATCCTTTTTTCTGACTTAAAAGTAATTTAATATATTGGTTGATACGAGGCTGGGTAAGACATATTGCTTTGCAATTGTCCTTAATCTTTTCTTTCAATAGAATACTCCATAGCAGTCTGTGGTAGTCTAACAAATTTCCTTTTATTTCAAATGTTTGCTTACGATTTTCAAAACTGATACATCTTCCAGCACTGTCCGTGACGTAACAAATATTTCTTATACCATTCTCAGACCAGTTTTTAATGAAAGGAACATATTTGATCTTCGGTTCATACAAAATGTCAACTATTGATTTACTTCCCATATGGGTTCATACAAAACCCAACATCGAAAGCTTCTTGCCAACATTCATTGTTTGTTTGTTTAATGATACATTTTGTGAAAGAAGAGCCTTGTGTAAAGATATTTGAATGTTTGGCTGATCTATAAGTGCGTGCCATTTTCTGCTTTGAGTTAAAAGTTTGCGAATCCATGATATTTTTAGGGCCTGTATAAATTGAGATAAATTCCCCATTCTAAGACCTCTGTTTTTGTAATCTTGAACTCAGACTATGGTTTTATTCTGTCACAGCCATTGTTCCATATGAGTTTGAAAATGGCTTTGTTTATCTGTTTAATAATTTCTTCAGGCATGTTTGGGAGCGATAACAAAAAGGTGTATCAGTTTTGAAAGAGCTAGTGATTTAATAACCGTTATTTTACCTAGGAAAGTTGAGATTCTAATCTTCCAGTGTTTTAGGTCTAATAACATCCCTGGTATCCCCATGGAATATAAAATGACAGCTAGTCATCATCCTCCTTTGTTTTTTTAACTGGAACATATGTGGTTAATTTGATTTATGTTGGTTAAATAGACCATTGTGTCGGATATATGAAAGTCCCATGATATAATCCAATATAATGCATTTTGGGTTGAAATATTTATCATAACATAGTAAGACATCTATATAGTCAATC
>JAQQZZ010110298.1:4095-15501 GCA_030265115.1 Mopalia vespertina | reverse complement strand
GTGACTCACTCATATACCTGAGGGTCGACAGGCGGACTCGATCCTGTGAACGGTACATCGAAGTAGGCTCCGAAAGCACAGGCCTGAAGACTCAATACAAAGACATCACAAACAGATCAAATCAATGTTGCCTCGTGACTCTAAGATCACCATGGCAACAGGATTGTCCCTCCAGCTGCCCGCTAAAGATATCAGACCCACCTTCAGTATCCTCCTTTATACTGCTATAACACTCTAATACATGAAGCAACACAGATCTGAAAGAAAAATTATATTGTTTAGTAGGTATTTTGGTTGGGGTTTATGCTGGATAAAAAGATCTTATGCAATGCCAAATTGTTTCAAAGCAACAGATGCAATAACTTGGTTGTTGGAAACTTAAACAATGTCTTACCACAGAGGCAGCAGTTGATATCATGAACAAATTAAACAGGCATGGAGTCGTTCACCATGGTAAGAAATTTTAAAAAATATATTAAACCTAGCCGCGCTACTTGAGTCTTCCTAACCTTTAGAAACAGCAGAACATTAATATGATTCTGTACTTTATCTACCTATATATAAAAACTGTATGGCCTTCCCTTGATTTAAACCATTCTGACTTCTTCCTTGAACACTTGTGTGTAAGATCGACACATAAAACGATCACTTGACATCCATTTTCATGTCAAAATCAGTCATTTCTCAGCAGTATACCCATCTCATTTTTGATCATTTAAACTGTCTTCTCAATTTGAGAACAACAGTTGGAGGGAAATGCCTGGGTGTCTCCCAGTTGAGGACCGTCCCTCGGTGAGTGTTCATTAAAGAGGACAAAAGGTTTTATGGCGAGGTAACAAAATTTGTCAAAATCAGTAGCAAAATGCAAATTTAGACGAAGACTGCAAACAATTTGGGAAACCTATAAATAGGTCCTCCTAAATTAAGTTTGCATAACCTTGGGGAAACCCCGTCCTGACCAACAGCACAGGCCTGGATCAGACCCTATCATATGCGTAAAATAGCAGGGGTTTGGGTTTCACTTCCACCAAACAGACTATGTTAACTTCCATACTGCCTCCTCAGTTTCACAATTAAGAAAAAGGTACGGTATCTAAATGAATGGCCATTTCCAGATACATGTATTAAGAACGCTTGACTAAAGGTGTTAATTTTTGGTTAGATATATTTTTAAAGAATATTGTATGATTTTTGGAGACCATATACCCACAGTTAATGTTCTACAATAGCTTAAATCGTGGCATATCAATAATCTGTAAGTGATTATGATATGTTAGCCCTTCCATACATTATTTTTCATATAAAACTGATATCATTATATGTAATCTTTAACAGTTATTCTTGTTAAGTTTATTTAAAGTTAATTTGTTTTAATTTGTTCAGCCATTGGCCCCTGCCGGTAAGCAAATTCATTATGAAGCAGTATATTTATAAATCCTATACCAGGGCCATATTTTTGTGCAAAGGACGGTGGCAAGACGAGGAATCTACATTAATATTAACTATAAAATGCTAAAAAAAACAATTAAAATAAAACTGAACATTAAAATCTACTTGTATATTTTCAAATCTAAATAGCATGTATGTAAATTGTATATACATGTAGACTTAATTATTTCAAGTTTTATCATTATATTATTATTTCTATTAGACATATGTAATTGTTAGTAATTTATTGGTATAATATGGTAATGCCTATAGACTTAAACAAAATCATCGTAACAAAGTAGAAATAAATGATGTGATTGACTGGCTGCGAAAAATCCATACATGTACATATACATGGGAGACTGCCATAAAACCACAATTTCAACAATAACAACAATGGCTAAGTAACAATTATGCGCTTTGCTTTGGAACCGTACAGCATGGAAAAAACGTCTACGAGAAGACAATCAACCTTTAAATTCTATGGCTTGATAATGAAAGTGAAGCATGTGGTCATGTACTTTTTAAACATGATAAGAAATTTTAATATCCAGTTGATAATTTCTTGAACATTACTTGGGTGGGAGCACTTATTGGCTGATAGCCAGTGAATTCACAAGGACAAATCACTCTTGTCCAGGGGTTTAACAGTAGCCAGAAATCAAAAGTGTGGTGTCCAAAATGGTCATTTTGCTTCACTTTTTAAATAACTCAGTGTCCAATTTTTACAGTTTCCCTATCTCCTGTTTGTAAAAGTTTCTTAACACAGGGTGTTCAAATGAGGCAATTGTTCAATTCAGGGTGTCCAAAGGACAGGTGAACACCCCTCTGCCTAAGCCCTTGCTCCTGTCAAACTTTGGATCTAGAGTGTAAAGTGTCAGAGGGTTATTTTAAAGTCAGATCTACATGTATGTACGAGACAACACAACATCGATGATCTACTCAGACTTCATTTTACTCGGAATGGGATTCATTTTAAACTTTGAATGCTCCTGGCTGCAATAACCCCTATATCCCTTGAAAGGTTACTATTGAACATACTTAAATCAACTTATCCTTTCTTCATCTTATAAAATCACTTGAGGGCAACGATTATATACCTACCTACGACCACTGGTGGCCAACCCTATTCATGACGTCACATGACTTACACTCTTGCATGTTACAGGTTAATAACATGTGTGAACCAGTGACCTGTATAGGTCATTGGTGTGAACTGTCAAAGGTTTAAACAGTCGACTCTATAGGTCTCGTGACGTAGGCCCCCTAGTGTGACAAGAAAGATATTTGATTGGTCAATATTTGTGGAGCTTTTCTGTTTAGTGATTAAAGTAGCAAGACATGGCCGCGTGGATGAATTCGACTATAGTTTGAGCAATACCCAAGGTTTAAGATCCAATTATAAAATGAATATAGCTCAATTAGAAAATTAGAGAGCACAATTCAACACAACAAATGATGCCCTTTTTACCTATATGAATTTTATTGCAGAGAGGAGTGTCGCTTTAAGCTAAATGTAGATCAACATGAAATTACCTGAGATTAGCAGCAACTCAGTGACACTTGAAATCTTCTATCTACATGTTCCACATACATCAACATTTTCAAGATTGTACATTGTCTGCAACTAATTTCATCTGAGTAAAAAATGTGGAGCTCCATGAAACTTCCAGTTCATGGAGTTTTAAGATTCATAGACTGATCGGAATCTGTCTGATATCAGTTGCAGACTGTCCCACCTAGTTGCGACCTAGTTTTAGTCAGTTTCCTAAATGCAGTGCAGTCAGTTTCTGTGTCAATCCACCCCTAGCTTTTCATTGTATGTATAATGTTAAGAAATTCCATTTAATCGGTAACATGTAAAAATATCATTAAAATTTATTGTATCCTTTGCAGATCTGAAGAAAGCGTGAATCTGTGGCGAAGATGTCTGGCCCGTCTCATCAAGCTGCCGGCACGGGTATCAGTCGACCATCTAACCCCAACACTCCCAAAACTACCACCAACAACTGGTTTGTCACAGAGATACAGCAGATGATGTAAGTATCCATGGTTACGTTAGAATAAGCTCAGAAACATTTTTGTACAAATTTTGAGGAAAAGGTTGTAATAAGTTATTTATAAATATAAAACAAAATATCCTATTGAGTTGTCTAACCCTAGAACTGGACAAAAGTGTGGTTAGGCCAGGAGCTTTTGATGATCAAACAGGATTATTGCAATGTGTTAAACAATGTCCCACTACAAATCTGCTTGTTTTAATACTCTAGCCACCCACTCACTGGTCAGATTTGCCAGATGTAAATAACTTGCTTCACCCGAGGGAAATCCTTCAGCCATACTACCCTAGTTTAAGTAATATCCCTTTTCTTGGAGAGAAATTTTGAAAATAATGTTTCAGCCTTCCTTGTATGTAGGATTTGGAGAGAACTTTGTAATCATACATTTTATATTTGTGAGAAATGTGATTATCTCATCCAGTAGTTCTTGTTTCAGACCTTATCGACACCTTCCATAAGACAAACGAAGATAAAGCTCTAACATCCAAGCCATATAGTACACAAATACACTGTAATCTGAAGGGTGAATCAAAACATGTGTGGTAGGTAAAGAAACCACTATGTTATACCAGGCAGTGAGTGGAATTTAATCACAAAGAGACCATACCAATTTGATGGAGGGTTGGGTAAACCTCAGCTCTCTCAGTCTAAACCACAGTATCAAGCCCCTATAAACCATATTGGTGATCCTGGACTGGGTTGCATGTATCCAATTTACCCATCTCATATGGGCTTTAGCTTATATTAATATGTGCTCTCTGGCTAAAGGCAAGAAGTTTGGTTTGTGTGTTTGTTTGTTTGATTGGGGTTTTACGTCATTCTCAAGGGTATTTCACTTATATGACGACGGATTGTCCACTTCACACTGTTCCTCATAAAAATACCCCTGCGATTACCGGAGCCACATCGTGTGACTCCCTCATATACCTGATGGTCGACAGACTGACTCGATCCTGTGAATGGTAAATTGGAGTAGGATTAGTAAGCGCACACGCTACCACTAAGCCACGGCCGCGGCCCAAATTGTTTGGAGAGTAGCAATACTGTTCTACTTAGAAGATTAACTGTCAAACTTTATCAAATCGCTTCACATTTTAAGGTTATGCTAGTGTGAATTATTGTTGGAATACACTGCTGTACTATAAGTGAAATACCCTTAAGCACGGCGTAAAACACCAATCAACCAATCAATCAGCATGTATAAGCAATATTTCCTTTGGCTCACGGACAGTCTGTAGCAAGCACAATCATGCTGTTGTACTTAGCAGTGGAGGAACATTTAGTTTTCAACAAAGCAAGCCCTTCACTTCGTGCTAGTTGGAGTACATCGCCATCTTCATATAAGTAAAAAAAAACTTGAGGACAGCATTTAACACCAATCGTTAAATACCAATCCAACAAAGGAAAATCAGTTTCACCAAAATGCCATTTATTGTTATAGTAATGATTTATACATGTCTTTGTTAATGAAATGTATATGTTTTGTTTTCTCAACCAAATAAATTATCAATTATAAAAAAAAAAAAATAAAAAAAACATTTAACACCAATCAGTCGGTGTATGAAAAATTAATATAAAACAAAATAATAGAATAAAGGAACTGTTAAACATAGATAATATATTAAATATTGGACAGTTGTTGTTTGTCAATAATATCACAGATGGACTGTAGCTGTGTAAATGCATAATATATTAATGTATGTTGCACATGTATGTTGCGAGGTGTAGGTTTAGATGTTGATTGCAGTATTTCATTACCTGAATCCTCACCTTTTAGTACCATTGTTCCTATAGGTGGCTATTTGGTTAGCGATCCTATATTCCCAGCACACTGATCCTTTCTTTACATACGGCTGGAGTGGACAGATGGGAGGGAGAGTTGTGTTGCCCTGGTGCTCTCAGAGCTAAGGGGCAACATGAAGCCATTCTGTTTGTGATGTATTTGTATTGCATCTTTGCGATTGTCCGGTCTAGTCATTGATTGTTGCCAGCAAGCGCTTAGTCAGAGGGGTGTCCACCTGTCCTTTGGACAACCTGAACAATTGCCTCACTTGGACACCTTGTATTAAGAAACTAAAACATGCTGGAGATATGGGAACTGTAAAAATTAGACACCCAGTTACTTTAAAAAAAAAGCACAATGACCATTTTGGACATCATGCTTTTGATTTCTGGCTAAGCCCTAGATGCCAGTGATGTTGAGGATGGTTTCCTTAACCTATTGGGTGGCAAGCCATCATATCAAGAGTTAAAAAACATTATGATTAACATAAAACCCCAACCAAACAAGCGGGTTGTTGGAAGGAGCTTCCTGTTGCCCTGGTGCTCTCAGAGCTAAGGGGCAATGGAATCCAATATGCTTGTGGTGTCAATATATCCTGTGATTGTCTTGTATATTGTCTTGGTTTGTTGCCAGTGGTGTTGAAGGTGATTTCCTTTACCCATTGGGCTGGCACGCCTTTATATGAGTGAAATACCCCTAAGTACAGCATAAAACCTGAGTTAAACAAACTGACCAATCAAACAAACAGTCTGTCATGCTTTCTTTGCATCACGCTTAAGGAACAGTAATTAATCAACCTGTGGTAAAGATGTCCGGTGGTTTTCTTCACTAATAACACCCGGGTCCACCCCCATCATATAAGAGAAATATTCTGCAGTTCTGCGTAAAACCTAAAATATGACATAAAAAAATTTCTGTCTCGCTGCAAAGGCTTCAGGTGTAACAATCAATGATAAGGCCTTTTTATTGTGCGGTTAAATTTAATTTCTAACAGGTTACAATAAATTTCTACGCGGCTGCAGTAAATGTACAATGAATATTATGAACTAGCTTATATGAAAACCTGTCACAATAGGTGGGTTCACGCAAAGACAATCCACAAACCACGTATATCCGGTTAGACTTGACATGTTAAGATTGATCTTGTTCTCTGCTTCACGGATACTCACCACGCGGAAACAGAAGCCCCTCAGTCCTTTGCAGTTTGTAGCAGTTGAAATTCGTCCAGCAAACTTTACTCTTTCTCTTCCGGCTTTACAGATTTTATGTTTTGTCAAAGTTTTTATGTCTTCCAGACCTTTGGGAATTATGGCTCAAATAGAACTGAACACATGCTAAATTTCCAACCAAGCATTAGCATTCATAAGTTTTAATAAAAGATAGGCATATAATAGTGCATTAAAATATTTGACTTTATGTTTCCAGCTTATATTAATTTATTTATTATATTCATATTTTGGTCCCATATTTTGGAATGTGTGTAAATTATGATTTTGTCAGGTTGATGTTTTTGTAAGATTATTATTATTTTTTTAACGTTTTATAAATATATGTCCAATAAAGATATGCGTAGAAGTGCTAGGTTGTGGGCTTTGCGGTACAACCACACTTTCCGCTGAGCATCCGAAAACAACCAAGGAAATAACATGTCTGTTTATTCTGATATGAGATTATTGAAGACATTTAGACTACTATCTTTATAATGTGGTTAATTTGCCGCACTTCTTGGTAAAAATTGGCTTCTTGGTCAACAAGTTTAGCGGACAGGAAAACCATATTTGCAGCCAGTGGTTTGATAAGGTTAACACAGACACCTACTACCTGTCATCACTGATATTATATGGTCTATGTTTAGAGTTAAGTGTGCCACAAGCTGGTACAAGATGCCTCCAGGCATCACTTCTTACAAATTATTCTATTTTATTAATAGATTTCTACTTTATATTCTTTTATCTTAAATAATGTTACTTGTGTTATATCCTTAAAAAATGCCAACAATGTACAAACAAGCTGTAGACAGCCAGGCCTTGGAATCAAAAAGAAAGTATTTCTTTATACAATTTGTTTTTTATTCATTGCATAAAGTTACTTTTTGTTAACCTAGTTTAGCTAATATACTTTGATGTTTGTGTTTTCTGTAGAGATCTTTAATGTTGAAGATTGACTTTTTTAACACCACACTCGGACAAAACACATTATCACTGAAGGGAGATAATCCTTACATTTTACCCCAAATATGGACATTTCTACACTAGACACTTGATAGCATTAGATACTCACTCCTTTAAGTATGTGTTAATGTTTGTGTATCCTGTTTCAGACATGCTCATTATTAACTCATTTATATAATTAATATAAAAATTATCTCATTTATAAAATTTATATACCAATTATCTCATTTATATAATTTAGATACAAACTATCTCATTTATATAATTTACATGTATATACAAAAAGTCACTTTTTAAAAATATTTAAGTAAACCATTTTTTAAGTTTATAAATATGTGTTAGATATATTTTTGTAATCCTGATTATCCAATTTTTCAAAAATACATGTTTATACATATATAATGTTATCTATATTCCTGGTAAAATAATCTGAAAAAAAAAAGTTTTTTCGAGGACTCGTCCTTGTGGTCAAACCATACCATATGTACGGAGGAACACCTTAGGTGGTCAAACAAACAATAACATTCCTCATTTATAATAAATAATCCGGAAATAAAGCTAACCAATAAGAAAATCATACCCACTTCAAAAAAATAAAACACGCCCTGTCATTCAATTTAAGTATTCATTCAAGTGTTCATTCTATGTTAGTTACTTACCCACAAACTTTCTTGGGTCTGTACTTCTGAAATTAAACACACTTGTGTGGTCAGCCTGATGGGCTGGTCTAGTAGCAGATGATAAGTTATCCATGGTTTATTTTTGTTTGTCTCGGACCTGTCGACCACTGGAGCTTTGATTCCTTCTCCTGGTAATATTTATTGTAATTAAGGGTTCATGAGTATTCTGAAGTGCCATTGTTATGTTTTTATATTATTAAATATTGATCTCCTATCGAATTCATTATGATTCAAATCTCCTGTTGAACGTCAGGTAAATAAACTCTTCATAAGAGGATCATGCTTCTTGTCATAGACCTATTGTGTGACATGTGCAGTCCTCAAAAGCCTCTTGTGTCTTTCATTAAGATATTGAGACGTTACAACTTGTCATACATGTTCCTCTCCACTTTCCAAGACACTTCTATTTGAAAGCTTTCTATCTCTTCGTGATTATAGATGACTTAACTAACATTAAGAATATCAACATGCAAAATATTGTTTTTTTTATGAAATAGAGTTTCTTTGCTTGCCAATTATATGAAGTTTTTTTGAATCGGACAAGTACTACTAGATAAGCCACTGTAGATATTCTAATGATTGTCTTGTCGAACTGGCCCACAGTCAGGGTTTAGTGGTTATCCTGTCAGCCTACTTATCCTATGTCAATGTACTGCTCATGGGTTCAAGTTCATCTGTTAGCCCCAGGTATATAAGCGAGGATGGTTTTCTCCGGGTTTCCCACCAAATTTATCAAAGGAACAGTGTGATATAGACAATCTGTCGTCCTATAAGTGAAATATCCTTGAGTGTGACCCGAATAAAAAAAAGAAGCAAACATGTACGTATCCAGGGATTGTATAGAATGTTTTTCTTAAATTTTCCCTCGTTTCGTTTTGGGGAGAAGTTCTTAATTACATTTTCATATTCAAAAGACAAGAAAATTTACAGCAGAATGGATTGTTTCTCATCTGCTGTAAGCTCGTGATGGAACTAGAAGAGCAGTCAATGGCCTCTTGACACGGCTATTCATGAACATTACTTCTCAATACAACAGAATGAATTCTCTATTTATTGAACACTTTCAGCTGTATTTGCTCCTCTTCATTTGCTAGCAATACACACAAGTCTATTATAATTCATAATTTGTTTAAATGTTGACCTTCTAATTAATTCTAAGACGTCGTTTACTGGATCAAGTAGTCCTATAAAAGAAGACGGATAAGTGCGTTTTTGAGCTTTGTACTATTTATTTAATTTTATTCAAATCCAAAGTTCAATATTATTGCCCGAATAAAGCATAAAAAATCGTCGTAAAATCATGCTTATTACAAAGAAACATTTGAAAGTAACAGTGTTGAAGTTGATTTACACTTGAATGTTTGTGTCCGTTGATTACTGAACTAGAAAAGATAACTAAATAAAGTGTCGACTTAAATACACCAGAAACATAGACTCGATTCCACAAAGCATATTTATACTTAAGTAAAAATGTTCCTCAAATTTGTCCGTTTTTAATTTAAACATTTAATATTTGGGCATTATTATAATAATATAAGTAAGTAATAATCACATGTACATGATGTATAACTTCAGTCAAATTCAGTTCTTTGGTTAAATTCACAGAAACTGCTTTATGGATTTGGTCCTGATGGTGCACTATTTTAGTTAATTTCAAAATCAATGTCCGAATTAAAAATGTATGTATCAGATGATGCATGTTCACTGTATACTAACAGTATACTTGAACATTTTTATATTCACTCCGTAATGTAAATTTTCTCCTTGAAACTGGAGATTTTAAGCCAAATTTATATTTTATTGTCTACAACAAAGTGGCCCATGCATGTTCCTTCTATCAACCGATTGTCCAGGTAAGTATTTGGGCATGTGGTCACTTTATCGTTTATTCTTCGTGTATGTTAACATCTCTGATTAATAGTATTTTCATTAAAGACTGGGTGTTTTTCCAGGGTTGAAATTCGATGTTGATTAAATCTACCTGAGCATATTGGTTGAAGTTTGTGTGATGCGTGTAAACTATCAGTTATTCATTATTTGGTAGTCATTAAGAATTGATTTGATTGGAAAGCAATTTGAGAATTTATCCTATAGTGATTCCAATGCCAGACACTGTCCTTGTTAAATATTCAATCATCCCAGCTCTCTATTGGAGACAACATAGACCTGGAGCTTCAATACAAGCCAGATTGTTGGCTCAGTAAAAGTTAATTAGAAATCACACTTAATGCCCGTTTAATATTAACAGGGTAAAACAGGAGTAGCGTCTCATCATATTCTTTGCTCTTTGGCTAAGGCAGGCCTGTGCTGTTGGGGAGAACGGTCAGAACGGGGTTTCCCCATGGTTATGCAAACTTACTTTAGGAGGACCTATTTATAGGTTTCCCAAATTGTGTGCAGTCTTAGTCTAAATTTGCATTTTGCTACTGATTTTGATAAATTTAATCACCCGATAATCAATGAAGTTTGTGTTTTAAAGCAATGTTGCTTTATTTGTCACCAAGGCACATTTATGTATTTAAACAATCAGCAAACCAGGTGAAAATGCAAATGTTAGGTTATCTCACAAAATTATAGAGGACGGATTTTAAGGTTATGCGGGAAACTAAACTAAACTAAAGGGTATTTCACTTCTGACAGTGCCGTAAGCGCAACACTAACACAGCCATAAGATATGAAATATTTTGTGAAGTTTATTCATGTTGTCAGCTTTGGAGAAATGCCATAATATCCCATAGAGCATTTGGACATTTATACAACACTTTGTATTATGATTCGTTTTGAGTTTTTATTCATATTTAGAAATACACCGCCTGAGTTACATTTCTGCCCAAAGTTAAGCACCAGTCAAGCATACTTATATTCTCATACCTTTCACATTTTTGGCTAAATAAATATAGAATATACAGGTGTTAATACAACCCACATCATTAAACTTCTTGAACAAGAAATATTCAAAGAGTAATTGTTCAATATTAAACAATTTTAAACATTGAATAAAGCCTAATATTTTGTGTGTTCTTATGAAACTTGCCATTAGAATGCCCCGAAAGATCATAATTTTCAGTAATTCTTTACATTTTTTAAATGGATTTATTGTACCTACTGAAGCAAAAAAAGAATTCACAGCTGTTGTGATATCTCATGCAACTGGTTCTTCTATGATCTTACAAATATGTGTTCAGTTTGTTTGGAGTGTAACAATGCTGTTTGGAGTGTAACAATGCTGTTTGGAGTGTAACAATGCTGTTTGGAGTGTAACAATGCTGTTTGGAGTGTAACAA
>JAQQZZ010110277.1:0-15504 GCA_030265115.1 Mopalia vespertina | reverse complement strand
AATTATTTAAAACAAAGTTATTGTTCTTGCTGTGCAAGTTTAGCAAGATGTATAGTATATAGGTCGTATGATTTCTTCAACAATAACCATTTGTGCTCTGTTGCTCACAACCATGCAAGATTTGCAATAACAATAACAGATTAAATCACTAATCCTATATGAGAGATAGGCCTTCGATATGGCTAGAATGACGTCTAATACCTAATCCTGATTTAAATTTGATAGCGGTTTGAGCAACCGGCTGCTGGTTATCTTTTTATTTATTTATTTTTTCTCACACCAATTCTGATTAAATTTATATTAACAAACTAGCCAAAATTACATTCAACATCAGTTACCATTAATTGATCTTTTTAAATGCAATCATTTATTTGTAGCTTATATGGGCCTATTGTTTCCATGACAGCTAGACAGCTTATCATGATAAACAACTGTGAAAATAGTCCGGCTGTCTTCAGTGTGTCGAGAGTCGTCTCCCTTGTTCTTGGGTTTTCAACATGGCGCGTATATATCTGAGTGTCGCTGTCTAGCGCGCTACATAGCTCAGGGGCGACAGCTCTGTTGAGTATGGGTCGTTGGTTCGATTCCCGGACAGGTTTCAACCTGCAAAATTTTCTGAACTAGAATCTGCTCAAACTAAGAAAGTGTTATCCCAAAATAACGAAAATACTATTAATATTGACACAGGGTTAGATTCTTTTCCTCGACATAATTACATCATTACTGGAGATTACAATGAATACTTACTCAACCCACGCTTGCTTCATCTTAAACATATAATTGAAAGCTGCAGTATGACACAGCTCTTATCAGAACCTACTCGTCCTGCTTCAGGAACAGTATTAGATCCAATTATATGTAGCCACCGTAGGCCTATATAAGTAGACAAATTTGGATCATTCAGTAATTTTTGTAGTGGCCATTGCCCAGTTAAAATTAAGTCACACCTGCCGAAACCTTGTAAATACAGTAAGCTCATTTGGTATTACAATAGGGATTCCCGTAGGTCCACTATTCTGTCAACTAACTGGGAAGATCTATTTAATAACAATAACAATAATATACACGAACTGTGTGAAAGGCTCAGCGATATTTTTATTAAAGTTTGTATAAGATATATCCCAAAATCGATATGTCCTCATGAATGCAAATGATAAATCATGTATCACAGTTAAAATTAAGTAAGAAATTAAGAAGCGGTTCAAACTATTTCGGCTATCTCGCAAATTAACTACTCAACAGAACACTTTGGCCTTAACAAAAACAGCAAAATTATGTTAATAGCCTAATCCGACAAGCAAGGGATAGTCATGTTAAAAAGACAAATGCCACTATTAATAGTAACGAAAATCGTGTGAAGAAATTTTGGTGGAAAATATGTAGGCCTAAATCCTTCTTAAAGAATAACAATAAATATGTATCTCAAATTCCGGCCTCCACTCAAAATACCCAACTCTTCCCACAACGACTACGAATATAACGATACTAGTAAGGCCGAACTATTTTGTACTCTTGACGTTACTAACGCAATTGTTCCTGATATTAATCAGATTCCTGACCGTCCAGAGTTAATAGATATAAGGCTTGAAGTTTCGGATGTGTTTGATGTTTTAAATTCTTTGGACAAAAATAAGGCTACTGGACCAGACGGGATTAGTGATAAAGTACTTTATGAAACTCGTAAGGAATTAGCTCCTGTCTTGTGTCAGCTTTATAATATCTCCTTATTCAATCGAGTTTTTCCATCTGGTTGGAAGATTGATAATGTAAGTCCCATTTTAAAAGCAGGTACCAATTAATATATATTATATATATTTGATATTGTCAAAGCCATTGACGTGGACAGCGAGGTTTTGTTTATGTTTTTTGACATATCCAAAGCCTTTTATCGGGTGTGGCACCCATGTTTACGTGCCAAGTTACATTTTCGTGGAATAAGGGGACGACTACTTGATTGGTTTGAGAGTTACTTGTCTAAACGACACCAAAGAGTAGTGCCTGATGGCAGTGAATCTGAATAAACGTGTGTGTGTCATCCGGTCTACCCTAGGGCTCGGTCATGGGACCTCTTCTATTTTTAATATATATTGACGACTTGTCAAGCAATGTAACGAACAACATTAGACTGTTCGCTGATATCTAAATATCAGATGACTTATCTCAGCAATTAGTATACGAATCTTTAATTTATTAAGATCAGTTGAAGATTGAAGATTGGGCTAAAAAATGGAATAAGTCATTTAACGCTTCCAAAAAAAAATTAATCTTGCTTTCTATAGACGTAGGGAGCCATCGAATATTGAACCAGTTTTCATTGGAGAAAGGATAGAACTAGAGCGATCACATAGCCAAGTTAATAACTGAAGCTAACACGAAAATATCATTGTTTCGGCGTTTGAAGTACCGGTATGTACTTAATTGCAAGAGCCTGGAAATTATGTACAAGTCGTCCAGCCTTGTTTAGAATACGCGGACATAGTCTGGGACAACATAACTGAGGAACAATGTAAAGTCATTGAGACGCTTCAAAAAGATCGTCTCAGGACCATAACCGGACTGACTAAGGGTGTCGCTAGCGTTTTACTATATATATGAAGAGTCAGGATTTATTTAAAAGCGACGTCAACTTCACAGGATATGTCAGCTCCACAAACTTATATATAGCGATATAAATCCTTATTTGAAAAGCAAATTACCAGAGTTAAGAGTTTTATAACACTCGTTCCACTGATGTTTTTATACCACTGTCGTATTACAAGTCTTATTTCCCTGCCACAGTTCGTGATTGGAACTCGTTGCCAGCTCCGGTAAGAAATTTAACGAATTCGAGTGAATTCAAACAAAACAAATACTAACATGTACAATACATTTCTACCACCGAAATTGTATTTCACAGGTACCGTAGCAGAGTTGCAAACATTATCGTATGAAGAATGCGAAATGGTTGTAGCTTTGAATGAAGACCTGTTTAATAATTTTTGTCCGATTCAGCCCGTTGTGGGTGCGGATCCACTGTTGAGTTAGCAATGCATTATTTCTTCGAATGTGATAAATATGTAACTGAGATGAACTTAGGGTTTCGCTTTGAGGAACGGGCCCCTGGTTCTAAGAGAAGCCATGTTAACAATAAGCGGAACAATCGGCATCATTTGGTATTGCTTTGTACCAGACCATAACATCAACAAACGAAGCACAATGGGCTTTCTAGATCTGATTCGTGACACAGTTCAAACAATATGCTGACGTCATTACCAACGTAGTAATGTATCTCTGAACCTCGGGTCCCATACGCAATTGAATCGTTTGACATTGTGTTTGATTTTTGTTGTTGTGCTATTGTTCACCCGATATGCATTATTTACACCATAGTAATTTATGCATAATGCTTATCACAATCTAATGAGGCACATGCGCTTGGATGATAGGGTGAAGTTTCGTATAAATACGGTATCAAAGACCGTACCGTGTTCCTCGACTATTACATGTAGGCGAAGGTCACGGTCACGTTTAGACACCGAAACTCTGACGTTGAAAAATACCTTTTATTTCAAATCACTGCCCAATAGACATATTGTTCAGCAAAGGGAAGATAAAACAAACAAAGAAGCTGTCAAAAATAAGCACAAGCCATTTGTCGTCATGTATATGGTCTTTAAACTAAGCTGTTAGTTGCACCAATGTTTGTTTCAGGTATCTAAAATTGTTTTAAAATCACCAAATATACATATATCATATATGTCAGAATGTTATAAATATCATAGCTACATTCGTCACTATAAATTTACACCGGAACAATTTTCGCAAGACCTTATGTCGTAGGAGCCATTATTTTCAGAACAAATACCGTCGGATAAGTTGTCGGGAATTGCTGCGGAAACGAAAGTCATTGGAGCACTTGCCACAGGAGTTAATTTGACCGGGTCAGTTGTGGGAGCAATTATCCTCGAGCAATTGTTGGAGCAATTGTCGTCAAACAGTCGTCGGAGCAATTGTCGTCGAGCAGTTGTTGGAGCAATTGTCGTCGAGCAGTTATCGCAAGAGTTAATTTATCCAGAGCAATTACAATGTATTCCTGTCATTGCCAAAGGTACCAAATCTCTTATACCGCTCTAACTTTACGCGGGACTATGGCGTTATGGGACTTATATAATTATATCAGAACAGACTGCGTGCCTTTTTTTTTATTCTGGCGCTATGTGAGTAGGAATTATTTAAAGTAGTTTTAAACAAAAAAGTAAAAAAAATCCTTTCAACAATCAGTCCCTTGAAAGTACATATAAATTAGTTTAATACTGTCCTTAACCACAAAACAAATTTTTAAATACGTCTTTTAACCGTTACCCACTGTTGACCCGTCTTCGCCGGCCAAGGGTTTTATTCAAACCACAATATACAGCTTCATCTGTCCAGTAATCAAGACTCTGCAGTAAAACTCTCTACCTTATGTATGTGAATAGCTGGTCGCGCTGATTAGCTAAACCTTTCAGTATCGCGCCCTCTGATTGGTGCACACAAGTTCCAAGGCAGGCAATGTATGCTGAACGGTCTTGTTTGAAATGGATCATCCTCCAAGGAGTGTACGGCAGATCGAGTAGCTTGGAATAAAGCACGACCATCGAAGGTATGCGGTACATAAATTCCACATTTCTCAGGTCAGATATTTTAACAAAGTATACAATGAAACACAATTGAAAACCAAGACTAGAAAGAACGAGGCCAGTTTATTGAATCGCGTGGTGTAGGCCTACTTCTGCCACCATACTACCACAACGTTCCAAACAATACAAGACTTTCGTATTATCTGAAAAAAGGTTATACGTCCTCTGTCATTCATAAAAAAAACTCTGTATGCGAAATGTACAGGCTCGTATGTGTAATTCCAAGAGGATCAGGTATCGTCAAAAAGTTACATCGTGAATGGGTCGGAGGCTACCAGAGCCGGATTATTGATAGGGTTGTGGGACATTCCGTTCAATACACTTTCTTTGAAGGGAAAATGGAAACAGTTTGCCAGCAATTATACAGTCATACAGAGTTTAAATCAGTAGGCGACAAATTTACTTAGCAGATATGAGCGACAAAAGAAAAGAAGAAATCCCTATTATTACATATACAACAAATAAATTAAAATAATTATCTAATACACAAAATATTGAGGATCTCAGGTGCTTTGAATGCCTTATGAATGCTCACTTTCTCAGATAATTCCACATAGATTTTAAGGTCAACACTCTCAAGTTAACCTATCCAAGGTAGAAAAAAACAACGATAAAATCTGGTGTCCATAACGATAGTTTTTAAAAAAAATTCTTCATAAGAGCGTTGTTTTGAAAGTTCTGAAAGTTCGACATGACTTTGATTAGCATGCCTTTATTGACTTCTCAGTTCTTTTGGCAGAGTACATCACATTTAAATTTTTCTGGCTTGTCCAAAGCTCATACCAGATTGGGTAGCGCCTTTGTTGGATCCCATCTGAAGATTGATTTCCGACTTTCCTTTCATTTCTTCAACTTCAATATCGGCTACGTGCCTTACGGCACCAAAGCTCATGCCCTTTTGACTGGCGCCTTTGTTGCTTCCGGCCTGAAGGCCAATCATCGTCTGACCCTCTTTGGAAGCTTCGTCTACCCTGATGTCAGCAACATGACGAACAGCTCCCATGGACATACCTTTCTGGCTGGCACCTTTGTTGCTTCCAGCCTGTAATCCGATGACTGTTTGACCTTCCTTTGATGCATCGTCAACTCTGATATCTGCAACGTGTCTAACTGAGCCCATGGACATACCCTTCTGGGAAGCCCCCTTGTTGCTTCCAGCCTGTAAACCGATCACTGTTTGTCCCTCTTTGGAAGCATCGTCAGCTCTGATATCAGCAATATGTCTGACAGCACCCATAGACATACCAGCTTGACTAGCCAATTTGTTCGTACCTGCCTGGAGACTGATTATTGTTTGACCTTCCTTTGATGCATCGTCAGCTCTGATATCTGCAATATGTCTGACAGAACCCATGGACATACCAGCCTGACTGGCTCCTTTGTTGCTTCCAGCTTGTAGACCGATCACTGTTTGTCCCTCTTTGGAAGCATCGTCAGCCCTGATATCAGCAATATGTCTGACAGCACCCATAGACATACCAGACTGACTTGCTAACTTGTTTGTGCCAGCTTGAAGACCGATGATACCCTGGCCAGCACGAAGTTGCTCATCTGTGAAATGTACTTCATGTCTCTCCGTTGGTTTAGGTCCACACGTTGGGCCAGTGAATCCGTGTCTTTGTGACTGAAATAATGTGAAAACATCCAGCTTAGATACATTAGACATCGTAATTATTTCCTATGTTGTAATTGTTAAATTTAACGCCCCAATCTCCCCCCACCATAAACAAACACACAAAACAAAACAGGTAAAAATGTTATTAACGAAGAGCCTTATCAGAAGAAGAACGTAATTTTTAAAAAGTCTAATGAAATACTTGCCTCACTTCCTACTTGAAGGATTGTAGAAACAACCATCGCCATGTTTCTGCCCTCAAACAGATCTACAGTTTGGAAAAGTGAGTTGTTTGGAACGCCATAGGCTTCGGCTCCCTTCAGGAAGATTTGAATGTTTTCCATCTGAAATAAGAAATGTCAGTTTATACCTAAGGATTTTCAATCCAACTTGTTATTCATATTGCCTTTATTATCATAAATTGATAACCTAGCATCATATTCAAAAAAAAAAAGAAAGCAAAATAACGTAGACAATAATTTCTCCCTCTGGGACAACATCTATAAACTTCTAAATCCGTTTCATCAAACAGTTGTCATCTGTCCTATTCCTTATATTACTATTATATATATATATATATGTCTAGAGCTGGAATGACCGTATTGGTGTCTCTCACCTGTTTAAATGGTGCAGCCATTGAGTTGTATTTCAACTTCACACGTTTAGCTTGGGCTGGTAAATTTGCAGTGCCTGCAAACACCTTCTGCATACATCTGTTAAAGGGAAGAATGGGTTAAGTTGATAAAAAAAACTTGATGCAGATCGAATTGAGAAAGTGTTTGTGTCATCTACCACAGTATATCTGTATCTTTACAGATGGTAATACTGAAACGTATCTGCAGCAGCGCTGATTTAACTACCGGAAACATCTTTACCAACTTTAGCAAGCGTTTTTTTTTTTTTGATGAACTCGGTCAAAAATCAAAACTACAAATCCAATTAAAACTTTTGTAGTTGGGTTTAACTTGTTTTGAATTTCTATATGTATTTTATCTATATGTTCACTTCCTGTTGGCCTTCGGTCTACTTGTTATATATATCCACTGACCAACAATAAATACTCGGATTAAAAGCCTGAGGAAACACGTACTTAACAAGGATGACGCCATTACGCAGGTTCTTCTCCACCTCCAACGCACCAGAGCCGATTTCTTCTCCAATCAATGCCTTGATCCAGTCACGGACTTCCCGTTCAGCGCCACTATCATACCGGACAACTGTCTATCAATGAAACAAAATTAATAGCGAAAGTTATTATAAATTACTTTCATTGATATTTACTGTAAACAAAATGACAAATCTAGCACATGAACTGAAAGACAGGGTGTCTATTAAAGGGGATGTGCTGTATGGTGAATTGTAGGGCCACCACGTAGGCGATTTTCGAGCTTCATCCTATGAAAACACATAGTATCTATAATTAACTGAAGAAACAACCCATGCAACATAAATGTCAAACTACATTGAGCAAAATTCGAATAAAAATGATTGAAAATCAAACTGCGATAAATCTTCAAATCCAAAAACTCTTCAATTAACCTTGTAAAGCATAGAGTCCGTCCTATACTGCTATTAATATGACGCTCTTAGTTCGCGGTAAAGATGCAAGAATAAGATAGAAATTTAAAAGATTTTGAGAATTTGTTATCTTCCTGTATTCTATGAATACTCGATTAATTTACCATGTCTAACGTTTACAATAGCTATGACAACAATATATTTAAGTATCTTCTCGACCAATACATTAATGTAAATACTAATATCGTTAGATAATTATAGTAGCAACTTCTGTCTTTACTTAGCACTGGAGAATAAAATATACTTTCCAACATTATGGAAACGCTTTACATCTGGGTCGTGCTGGTGTCAATTATTGTTTGAATACACCGCCGTCATATATGTGAAATACCCTTAAGCACGGCGTACAACGCCAATCAATTAATCAATCTAATATAGTTGTTGTTTTATTGGCACTATATTTACCAGATATCTAATTTCAATTTATCACATGCTTGCATCCATCTGTATTTGACAAGCTTATCAGTGACTAACATGAACACAAATATGTCAATACCTGTTACACAAATTTAAAGGGTAATAGTTCCAATCAACATGACAATAAAGAGAAGCGATACGTTGTCAGTATTGTTATTTGGCATAGGAATAGAGACGATATGCGAGCCACATTGTAAAGGCACTGGAAGAATGTAGGCAAAACACCCCGTCAGCCAAATATCAGGAAAACTACCGGGTTGAATAACAGCTGTGTGCTATTACTTTGGCCTATGTCAGGAAGACTTGGAATCGAAATAAGCAACAGAACTGGCATTTAGAAGAGCTTCTTCTGCGCATCCAGTTTTGTTATAGGTTCTTCAAATTTAGCTTACAGCTTCCACTACACTAGCAGCAGACTTCAACTGGTAGTGTGCCAGGCTTGTGCTTGGCAAAAATTTAACCCTCTATATTTGGGTCCTCTGTGGTTTACGGCTCAGGTTACATTCTTTCAAGGTAGATATAGTTCCTTGTTGAGAGGTTCCAATTGAGTCAAATAAGTTTGTGCAAGGTCGATACGATTCATGGACCTACCTTTCACCATCAATCATTTATGAACTACCTGAGAACTTAAAACCTTCAAATCGCAGTATTGGTGATATTTGTCATATTCTGAACAATGCCTCCCATGCAGTTTCGGTCTTCCAATGAGTGTGTTTGATTATGGCCCAATAGGGAAGGTGGATTCGAACACAGATGGAGGCAGACACTTGTTTCCCTGTACTACGTCTATGCATTATCCCCCTAACATCACTTTTCGAATATGAAGAAAGTCATGTGACTGTTGTAAAAGCGTCCTAAGCCGCATCCATCAAGTTATCTGGAGATGCTTTTTCTGCAACTTACAGACAACGGGCTTTTTTTTTACGTCTTTACTTCTATTTTGTGTAATAAAAAATTCATTTTGGTCGAAAGCTGGTCATCGGACCACACATATACCTACTTTATATACCATGTGCATGGTCATTGACTTCTATACCATGTGCTTGGTCATTGACTTCTATACCATGTGCATAGTCATTAACTTCTATAACATGTGCTTGGTCATTGACTTCTATACTATGTGCTTGGTCATCAACTTCTATACCATGTGCTTGGTCATCGACTTCTATACAATGTAGTTACTATGGTTATTATCTTCTTTTGAGAGGTCTGGGGGTTACCCATACCAACTAAAGATTAAGATATATTTAGAAACTTGTCTCTGGGTGTTTATCTAGGACACGAGAAGATTCATCGGTTTAAATTAATGTTTCAATTGCGAACCTTGCAAAGGTTCTAAAAAGAAATAATTTCATTTCCATTCCAATATGACCAACCTAGCACCCGGTTTGCTGGTCCATTTATACAGGAATATCAAAATTGTGTTTCTAAAATGTCTACTCCTCTACAACAATGACATTATAACATACAAGAGAAACAACAATCTAAAGGACCTTCAAGTTGAGGCGAAATTTCCAGCTGGATCAAACAAGTTATAACTTTCATTCTCTTTAGCAGCTATATGTTTTTATTTTCGAGAAGGACAATTTTGCTGGCATTCTTTTTAGCAGATATATTCATTGGTTAATTTCTATTTACTTTGAATTATAAGTTTGTAGGTTGATGTTTTCTCAACACCTACCTAATATATTGTTTGCTACGTATTTAAGTTAATGGACATCCCTGTACCAGTGGGATTCATTTTTAGAAATGAATGAGATGTTCTTTCTCCACATTTAAATATAATATAATTATATACATGTACAAACAACCATTCCACCGGGAAAACTCCGGTTAACAGGAGTACCGCAATATAGACGGGACAACAAATGTTCTCCATAAAATGCCAACCGAGTAGCTTAACGTGTAGCTGCATTGTCATTCTACGTTCATCAGGTTCTTGCATTGCCATTTCCGTTCATATGATATCCTGTATTGGGGGTTTCCATGCATAGGAGTTCCTGTGTAGCCATGTAAAATGGTGGCGACCTCCACTCAAGCTATTTTGTTGAAGGTATTGTTGTATTTAATTTATAATCACCAGTATTAAGCTGGTAAGGTGATAGGACATTGGAACGCTCCAAATACACATTCATGTTTCAGCATATTATATATATTTTGAAGACAAAAACAAATGTAAAATGACAGATTTAAGAATTTGCTTCACACCCTCTCCTCCCCAACCCCCCTAAACATAATAATAATTAGATAAAAACAAACAATAATCATACAAAACAATACACATATAGTGGTGAATATATAGTTGATTCAGCATAAACTGCATGACAATGTATTATTGAAACAAATAAGTTGCGTTATGAAACTGCAACGTGTTAACAACATATATGAAAAGCAAATGTTCCAAGAAACATTCGCTGAAAATTTACAGTAAATGTTTGGACATTTATTATATATTTATATCTGGAATGAGATAGAAACGTTGTGTGAAATAAATCAAGACGTTGTTATCTATACTAAGTTGTTCTTTGCCGTATGATACTCCCAGCTTCTAAATGCAACTTAAAGAAGCAATGATGTACTAGTTCAATCCTTAAAAATATGTTAAAAAATAAACGACACTTTAATGTTATCCCATGATAGATTCGCCATTGTATCTCCACCATTTTGGTTCACAACACTGCCACATTTGCAAACGTGACATTCGCGTGCAAGTTACTAGCTCTAAGGATTTCCAAACTCAAAGAGAGATGGTCCCTGTATGTACTCGAAATGAATTGAAGTCTATGTCCGACACCGTATTATCGTTCTTAAGTGTCGAGCACTTATTTAAAGGTTTATTTGTTTAATAACGATAAAAGTTGCTGCAGCCATTTTTGAAGTTTCACATAACCAGTTAATGGATCAATTTAACTGTACACCATACTGAAAGAAATGAACTGTTGAATGGAATTTGGTTTTTAACCAACCGATAGGTTACTGCAGATCAATTATTGAACTCGTAAAGATTAAACAAATGTATTAAATAATGGCCAGTAGATTGATCGTGTCCTTGACAACAGTCTTTGAAAGGTTAGAGGCTACTTCAATTTATTTTGATTTAAATAATCTTTATTTTGAAGTCTGTTTCCACTGACCGTATTATTTAGACAAATTTGGTCATTTGGAATTCCGTTGTTGTTCTAGTTTGGTCATGATGATTAATTTCTGCTCCTGAAGTGATCGAGTGTGTGTGCACGTTTGTGTGTGTCTTCAAGCTGTGAAAGACTGTTGTTCTTAACAGATAAGGGAGAGAATTCCAACCACCATTCACAGTGACTCATCAGCCGCATACAGCTACCGTCTTATCTCTAGATAGATGATTTACACCAAGGCAAAGAAAGCTAACCGTATTCTAATATTTCCCTGAGTATATTTAACATTCAATTGGCATTTGCTTCACAGCTACCTTCACTCCAGACAGTTTTCTACACCATTCAAACATTCCGCCTCTAGTGGGAACTTTGAAAAAAAAAAGATAACCCTTTATGTGAATTGAAAGGTAACACGAGGCTTATATCGCTTTAAAGGAAGCCTTGTTTTAAATAGGCGAATAACTTTTGTAACTAAGAAGTTTTGGGTCTTCTTCTTTGGTGTTATTGTCAAATTTTACCGTAAAATCTCATTCAGTCGCACATTTGATATATTCTATCATTTTAAAGTACCAAAACCTTTAGAAAAGGGAAACATAAAAACAAACATTTGCCGTATTATGGGGACATCAGTATGATCCAGGTCATGGTTACATTGTTGACATGAGGATAACTCAATGTTCTAAGCAACTGGGAGCACTTGTTATGCCATTGAGCCTATGACCTATTAACAACTATCTTATTCCAGCCGAACCAGATCATGTATTATTGGAATGCCACGTAAACAGTGATGTCAACAAACAAGTGTCCACGAAATAAACCTTATTCGGCTTGTTTGTCCTATGATTAAATTCTATCACAGATTCGATGTAATAGGAGTATAAGAAATGTAAAACACACTGAGAAAACTTAGTTTGCCTTGACATGATTCCTGATGGAAAGTTTCTATAGAATTTGATCTCCGCTATGACTACTTATAATATGAAAGATATCACCACTAGCAAAAGAAAACTGCACGGAGACCCCCTCCCAATAATGGGACACAAAAAGCTTTTTATTGCCATGCACATTCTTTTGGGTATAAATAGACGTAGTGATTAATATGACCAGTTCAACTTGAAGACTACCGTAGCTGTATAGCAGAGCGCATTAGCCCAACTCTGTAAGGTCTAGGTGATCTATATATACACCAGAAGAGGGAAACTGTAAGAGGATACCCTGTATGCCGGCCAGCTCCAGATGCCTTTTTGGCGTTGCATAGAAATAGCTTTTCAGCGCATCGCTTTTAGGGAATGCCTACCTTGGGAATGGTTGTCACATTCAGATAAACTTAACATTTGTTTTCACAATTTCAAACCAAAAGCAGTATAATTAAGATAAAGTTTAAATCAAAAGCTTCATTTGGCTTTTCATCGGTTGTATAGCTCTTGGTAAGCAAATATGGGTAGCGGTACTGACAGGACATCAGCCAGTCAAAATCGTGCAAGTCACGTGATTCAAATGGAATCGGATTTTCATTATGCCATTTAGCTTCAGCTGTAGTTTTACTCAATTTGGTGACTACTGTACTTTATAAATTCATCAGCATAAGAACCATTTTAACTTATTTAACCCAAATAAAACATAACAGATTTTATTTTTGGATTTAGTATCTATCGTACCCGTGGATATATCGTAATAATCAATTTCCACCATCTATATATATACACACACAGAAAAGACTACAGCAAAAACAGTGTGATTACGTTTTAGAAATATACATACCCTTCCAGACATCTTGTTGCAAAAGCTTGGTTAGTTCCAAACGAAAGGTAAAAAAATGACAGGTATATTCCCTTTTTGTGGAAATCAAAGAACAGTTGTCCCGCTTGGGTCTCAAATGGAAAAGAGAGACTCAAGTTGATAGAATGTTATCTCGTGGCTTCGGGATCGGCCCAACTTCCAAGTTCCTGCACCTCGGTTTACTCGATGGACTGAGAGTAACTACACTGCTATATGTAAAGGCTCAACAGCTCCTCTCAATTCTGACAGTTCTAGGCTCTTCTAAAATCCCCCCTGGTCAGATTGCTACTTACTGAGAATATATAAGCTACAGCTTCCCCCGTCTCGAAATAAATTGACCATGACGTCACCCAACAAAGGTATAGAGAATTTCCCACAGAGCATGCGCTCTGGCTTTTATTCTGCCATTCGACTATATAAATTGATGTTCAAGAATCTATAAATACCCTTGTCAAAGTAAACATATATAGTGGTCATATGTATTAAGTGGATTGAATTGGACAGGAGAGTCCACAATCCCGCGTGGTTTAGATCTACCACGCGCGAAATTGTGTGACTGGCAGGGACAAATATTTCTCAATTATGTAACATAGATTTAATATAAGACGACATCCACTGCAAATGTATATCCTAAGCATATCCTGTGTTTCTAAGATATTGTAAAATAATTTTCGGACTTTATTTTTACTGTGTCCAAAGGAAATGATTCTGCGCAGTTCATTTTGGCTACCACTTCTACCAGTTAAAACATTGGAAATACATATGTAGATGGACAAATTTAATCATTTGACATTCCGATATCCTAGAAACAATAAATTTGTTTGACCCGAAATGATTACGTATGATGAATATGTGATATGGGAAAGCATAATAATTTACTTTGTTTGGAATGCGATATGACCGGCGACTGGAGGTAGTCAAGAGTTTCCTAGTCCAATGGGTAACAGAGAAAAGACAGGTATCAAGTTTCAAACGACAGGAGCAGCTAGATAAGCACTAGACGGTTGTAATTTAATAGTTGCCAACGCATCCATACACTTTATGGTGTGCTCAAAACAGAATGATTAAGCTCCCCATGTTTATCTACTTTTGTCCCACTGTAAAGTTTGACCTTCAGATGAAAAGATTTGCCTCAATCCGGCTGTTGCGATGAAGAACATATACCCACCCTTCTGTGAAATTCTCGGTCCGTACCATGCATCAACATTAAGGACATCGTGGACTTCAAATATATTAACTGGAACAAGTTTATAACGAAATCCTCCTTTATCAGAAAACTGGCGCTGTTTTTAGGTTTTTCGATGGCAAGGTTGGTGAAGCGTACATCAGCTATAGTAAATACTTAACAGCATCGTAGATCTCCGATTAATGTATTAAGGCTATATACTCTCCAGCATATGATGGCCAAGAGGAATTGTAGTGTTAGCGATCTTAGGTTTCCACATCTGCGGTAAATTTATCAGTCTCCAGCTCCAACACCAACTCTACCATCGACTAGATATATTTTTATTGAGAAAATGCAAGCTAAAGTTAAGTTCTTCACCCCAAAATAATTTTTTTTTTGTTTGAATTCCTATGTTTGACTAGCTTCGAAATAGTATATGCCTTGTACAGGGCGAGTTTCTGTGGCCCCAGTTGTATTTAAAACCACTAAGCGGGTATGGAATCATGCCAGTAAATATAACCGAATTTCTTTCAAATGAAGCGCATTTACACTGTCTTTAGTTTGAGGCGGCATACACACCTAATGTCAAAGCAAAGGAGCGATACTGTTTAAAAAAGTAAATGCATACTCGTTGATTTAGAAAATTTGACAGTGTTAAAATGTCTTCCTCATCTGATAGGAACGTGTATCTTATAATGCTTTTTAAAATATATTTCCCATTACTCTAAAATGTGGTATACTTAGCACTAAAATACTTTTATATGGGCTTTTTAATATCGTATGCGTATGAGTTGTAATCATGTTTGTTTTAACAGAAATCTGTGAATTTGCCAGTCGTCCATTAACGCATGTACTGTTTATGCTGTTAGTATAAACAGTGTCCATTTGGAGACTCGGGCTATCAGATTGTATACCCATAGGCACAGAGTTTAGGAAAATGTCTGTCTGACTCAGTGATTCGGGTGTATAAGAAACCGTAGAACGGATCTATCGTTGGTTTCCCTCGAGGCTTTGACATCCTCTTTAGATCGGACATGATGGGAAAAGTGCAGACAATAATCTTGGGGCTTTGGTAGGGAAGCATGTCAGGTTATACCGATGGGAGAACTTGACAGGAGTGTGTTAGGGGGTGGGGGGGGGGGGGGGGGGTTATGAAAACTG
>JAQQZZ010110266.1:0-15506 GCA_030265115.1 Mopalia vespertina | reverse complement strand
TGACAAATTTTGTCATCCGATAATCAATGAAGTTTGTGTTTTAAAACAATTTTGCTTTATTTTTCACCAAGGCACATTTGTATTTAAAAAATCAGCAAACCAGGGAAAAATGCAAAAGTTAGGTTACCTCACAAAATTTTAGAGGACCAATTTTGAGGTTATGCCGGAAAAGATTACAGTACAGGTTTGCTAGCTGAAGGGTATTTCACTTATAAAGCGGTGTTGTACTCACATTGTGTGATAATTGTTGGAATAATCACTAAGACAACCATGTGAGATGTCTTTGCTTTGTTGGAATACTAATATTGCTCCAGTGGTAAAACATTAATCCATGAGTCTTATGGTAAAGGTTGTTTCACATGAACATGAACAAACTTAACAAAGGACCAAAGTAACATAGGGGAAGTAGGGTACGTATGACACATGATGTGTGGATGTTGAACAAATTTGCCAATATAGGCTTATAAGACAATTTCCCAAACTCACCTGTGTTGTTGTAAGCATGCATTTAGCTTCTAACCAAATTATGATGATATAAGCATAGGGTTTGTTTAAAACTAAGCAGATAAAAGAATTCATTAACATGACATGTGTTATGAGAATGAAAAAAGACTACACCTGACAATGATTGCCTTTCAAAACATATAACCAATAAAGACCTGCATCATGGATAGAAATATAGCTCAAATCTACCCATGGACATTACTTGAGCTATAAACCTGAAGGAGTATCACAAACAAACCTTTGAAAAAATATCCATACCCTGGCGTGCCACAGGCACCTAATGACAGACATGATTATAAATCTTCAATTATAAACCTCTATATGAAATAAACCTATCGAAACTCTTAAAGGAAAATTTCATGTTTGCTCCTTGAGACTGTTCCACCAAGCACCATCTACCATTACAACAACAACCAACTGTCACAAATGATAATAATCGCTGGTATGCCTAACACAGACAAATACAAAGAGGGTCTGATTTATCATAAAGCCAATCACCAACATTTGTTCATGGCTCAAATATTAAATTTCTACAACATCTATCCAAAAGCTTCGAACATAAAGTAGATCAGAATGTTCTGTAAAGACAATTGTACCTCACTTCCCTATTGAATGACAATAATGATGAAAGATGGAAGACCAATATTAGATATTAGGAGCACACCCACACCAAACAGACACAAGGACATCTATTCTGAGGACACGATCATTGTACAACACTTAGGAATCTAGGGATACAGGCAATGTGAAATCACTGCACACCCACACAAACACATTACAGCCATAAACACTACAGCCATGAAGGCAATAACTACAGGGGCAGACAACCCCTCACAATTTAGATACTACTATCACCTTTCAAAGTGCTGGCTTTTCCTCGTGCCCGTGCTCCGCCTGTTAATAACATGTATATATATATAGATATAGACCCAATGGTTACTCTAAATCTACATAATCATAAGGTGACAAAAATGTAGAAAATATCAAACACACAGACTAAAGAGAGTAAAGGCTATGGCATATATAAGAATGCAATTCAGCGATTTCTTAGATTTGTTTTCGCTACAAACAGACTACAAATACTTATACTTAAGAGGTAATTAAGTTATAAGATCTGAAGCACATTTTCATTTACCTGAAAACATTTATTGCATACATAATATGATGTTAACCTAGGGTTAGCTTATATCGTTGGTGCAACAAATCTGACAGAACACTACCACAAAATATACTCAACAATTGACACAAATAAGACATCCATTATCTATACCAAAGAATTACAAGAAACTGTAAGATATCCAAAACGACAACTATCTAACACATTTGTGAAACATCAAGCACATGCTAAAATGAGTCGTTGTATATATCACAAAAGGATTGAGTTGCTTAGGGTAAAAGATAACAAGCAAAAGCAAATGATAGTAGGTGAATCGGATGCAATAGGTTAATGTAGCAAATGAAACAAGCCAAATGAATGATAAGGAAAGACCAAACAATTCAAATTGGTTATCAACAGAAACAAAATAAAACACAGTAAACAAATCAATTCAAATCAAGAAATAGCAAACACATGAAAACTACAACTGTAATAAACCTACGGAATCATGGGGCATTTGATTCACAAAAACATGCTGAAGTATTTACTTTTTTGAACAGACGTTTTAAGTCACAAATAACTGATGCAGAGGATAGCACAACTGCCAATGAGTTTAGAACAGTTGCATAATAAAATAATTAGCAAACGATTTGTGCATTATAAATTGAACGATGAACAAAACTGAAGGCTTTACATTGTTATAAAAAAACATGCTAACTTCAATGCTAAGAAAACGTTTTGAAGGAAATAATTTCACAAACAAGCAAACTTTAATTAACAGGACATCAAATCAAATCAATGCAACATAACTTCAAACATGTTTTAAAAGTGAATTTTTTTTTAACAGAACAATAAACACATTTTGCTTTTGAATAATTTGAATCAACAAAACAATGTTATATACTTAATGCAGAAAAATATATTGCAGCAAATTCTGTGCATGAAAGAACTTTATGTACTTTTCTGAACAACACAAAAACATATGCTTTAGATAAACAGTAACTCTGATACATACCTGGTTGTGTTGCGGATTCTGTGGATTCTTTCTCACCATTTGTTAGTCCAGTTGTGCCCTCATCCCCAGCACCCCGTTCCTCACCAGGGGCTGATTGCAATGGCTGCTCTTCAACTGGTTCAGGCTTGGGACTAAATTTAGAACAATTAAAACAATAATATTTTTGAAATATTGAGTTTAAACCAGGAATAAATTAGCTCCACCTTTAGATTTTTTCCACTTGTGAACTGACAGAATCCTTTAGGTTTGTGTTTGTTTGTTTGGGGTTTAACGTCGTACTCAAGAGTATTTCACTTATATGACAACAGATTGTCCACTTCACACTATTCCTTGCCTCATTATGGTAGGAAACGTTGTAAAAACCATCCCCGAGATTGCCAGAGCCACATTGTGTGACTCACTCATAAACCTGATAGTCGACAGACAGACTCGATCCCGTGAACAGTAAATTGGAGTAGGATTAGTAAGCACACACACTACCACTAAGCCACGGCCCCCGAATCCTTTAGGATAATGTCATTCCATGACCTCAGGAACTGAAGGCTTCATGAAAGGTCACGATCTCAATTGACCAATAAAAAGACATACAGCACAGTGAGTCAGCTAAAATCATCTGATTGTCATTACATTCTAGAATTTCTCAGATTGAACAATAAATATAACTATCCCATTTGCATGTTGTGGGTATTACATCTAATTCAGTTTGTATATTGATTTACATGTTATTTCAGTTGTAGTACCAGACAAATTGTGGACAAATTGACTGGTGTAACACACTGCAAGAACAAGTTCATATAGCAGCTTGTTTCTTTACATCACTTCCTGGATTACTTACGGCTCCTCAGGTGGTAAAAATTCCTGAATGAGTTCTCTCATCTTCTCTTCCTTCGCTTTTGCCACTTCATCAGGATGTTTACGTTTATAGTCTTCTTCTTGTAACCGTTGTCTGTGTTTTATCTCAAACTGTCAAACAAAACAATCCATCAATGTTGTACACAATAGGGATTTTGTAACAGAAAATTATCTTTATTCTTAATCAAATGTACTTTGTCTGTCCATGGTGAATTCATGCCACCTTGAAGTATCAATCTGGCCCAATACAGTTGATGGTCTTCGTTAGGGTTTAACTTATATGGGAGTGACGTACTCCAACAACAAATAGCCACACTAACACACTTTAAGTGTAGTCTATTGAATTAGTGCAAAAATAATGTTCCTCTGTCCGTGGAACCCACTGCCCTTATTAAAATGCCCTGGTCAATAGCCTATACATTCAAGTTAGCGATAAAAACAAAACTCATTTAGATTGACATGGCTGGTGAAATTTAGTAATTGAAAAGCAAAATCTGCCTTTTCAGATGGAACAATGCTTATCAATTAGGAAACGCAAGTGTGGTGAAAAGTTTGCTTTATTTCAGTCCGAACTAGGGTAGTTATAAAAGCAGAAGAAATTACTTACTGTTGTTAGTTTTTCTAAAGCAGCAAATCGTTCCTCCTGTGTTGCCGCTGATTTTTCAAATGCTTCATGTTTTTTGATAAGTGTTTCAACAGCATCTAATGTGTCCTGGAAAAAAAAAGAGCATTCATAAAGGTTTGAGTATCCTAAATAAAGAATTTAATTTTCTTACAGGTAAGAAGAAACATTTAAAGCTTTCAGAGAAAGTTAGAGGGAAATTTTTTAGAATCCATGTACAAATTCTTGGTTCAAATATATGATTGCTGTACTAATGCCCTGCTCAAGGGTATTCCCCTTATCTGATGGCAGTGCACTCCAATAGTAAATAGCCACAGTACCAAAACCAAAATGAGTAAACAGTTAGGTTCAGATGAAAAATTGAAGTTCCTTCAGTGCTAAGTAGACAGAATGACTACATTAGGAACACACTATTCTTAGCCAGAAATTTGCAATGTAGCTCCAAAGAACCATCTATAAATACATAATATAACATTGTGTTAGTACTGTGATCGGTATGAAGTATCACATACCCCTAAATCTTGGTTAGATAAATATGGATCCTGTCCCATCAACCAGGCTTCAGCCACGGAAGCATCTCGAGCAAACTGGTAAACTTCCAATACTACAAACAAAAATAGTACAATATTATAATAGTCTTATATTTATTTTCTTGCATTTGAAGTAGGTTAAGATTTCAGAAAATACTTGTACAAAGTTTATAATTCCTTAAATACCTGAACTATTCACCACTAAAAACGTAAAATATCTTAAGGACTTTTTTTTTTTACTTTACAGAAGTATTTGATTTTTCAGTGTTTAAAGCCATGCTCCAGCTTACTTCGCCTATAAAACATCCGTGTACTCAAACAGTAAATAGCCACACTTATCCAACCTTAAAATGTGTTTTCCTGTGTTTAAAAATAATATTCCTTCAGAGGTATGTTAAGATAGCTGGACTTGGCCAGGATTATAAAAAAGTTTACAATGAAAAAAAGAGACAGTGACTCACTCAGTTGTAAGTGTTCCCATCGTTCTTCCCACTGTTCTGTCATACTATGTCTCTGTTTAGTTAACTGTATCAATTTCTCTCGCACCTGTACAGTACAGAAAATTCAGTCATATTAACAGGAGAAAAAAGAATATATGAGAGATATATCTATAAATAAAATAGAAAATGATAGATTGTTTTTTTAATTTTAATTTTTTTATACTTCACTTCTTTAAGAATTTGAATTAACTGTGTTTGGTGCAAAACAAAAATATCATCTTCATGAAAACCAGAGTGAGAAAAAAATTTGCCTTCATCTGTTTCTGTAGGGTTTGGTTTGTTTGATTGAGGTTTATTGTCATACTCAAGACCATCTCACTTATTTAACAACAAATTGGCCATTTTTCACTATAACCTATTTAAATACAGTGGAAACGGACAAGAAACACAGTAAATACATTTATCAATAATTTTGTCTAATAATAAATAGTTTACTTTTGCTTCATGTTACTAAAACTTTTCGACAAATACGACATTTGATTGCTGAGGTTCGGTGTAAAACAGCTATGGATGAATTTCTCTCATCAAATGACTAACAGAAAGTTTGAACATAAATGATATGTTCAGGATTACTCACCTCGTCAGATCTGTAATGTCTCCTCTCCAATAGATCTTTACCTAGGTTAATACAGATAGTGAAGTTTTCTTCCCTAGCATCTATCTCTGCTTTCAAACTTTGGTGATTGTTCATTAGCAGTTCAACTCCAGACACATCTCTGTTGAAGGAAGGAAAAGACTCCAGTTAAACAGTCATAATCAATGAATTCACAAATATCTGGGTATATTACAGAATATTAACTACACTTACCCATTAACCCAGATTTGAACATAATATGTACAAAGTAAAAGACCGGCAATAAAAAAGTTAATTTTAATTTCATCTTTTCAAGTGACAAATTTCCTATACAAGTTTACATTCTATTCTGTAGCGTATATTCTATATCTGATTTGTTTAAAAGAAAGGTGAGGAATTTCTTTAAGGTAGAGAACTCAAACCCCAGATAAAAATGATTTTACCTTGGTTTTTCTTGAGTATTCATCTGTCTGGTGATGTCATCCATCCACAATATGAGGTCACGGACCATGTTAAAGAACCTATACAAGTCACTAGCATCAGCTAATTTCACTTTACGAGTTTCCACAATTAGACGCAGATTTCGCCAGGCATTAACCACTTCAGCCTCTTTATCTTGTATTTCTTGTGCCTTATCACCGGCATAGGCAGCCTGAAGACGACCAGATTCTTCCTGAATCGCTTGAACCTGTTGAATTGGTAGGTAATAGTGAATGTTTTGATACAACAACAAAAAATCAACAGGTGAACATTGAAAATAGCTATCAAAGCAGTGGAAGAAAGGGTTATATTAAACCCTTTTATTTGGTTTTGTGGTCAGGGTTCAGGGAGAATTAGCCAGAAACAAAAAGGCAAAAAGAAACCATTTTATTACATTATTTGGTCATCAGTATTAAGGAAACTTGTTAACAGCTAAATTTATTTATTTTTGAATGATTTTTCTAACATGTACTGATTCGTTTACCTGTTTTCCAAGTGTAACCAAATCATGTTCAAAGTTGGCATGTTTCCTCTGTAGAGCTGCCACTGATTGGGCGTCTTTACCCAGATCGTCAGGGATATAGTGCTCTTTCTCCTGAAAACCAAAGTATAATAACAATAAATAATCTTTTAACATTTAAATATACAAGGTGATAATAAAACAATATCCAATAATAGCTCCTTACATCATAAAACATTACATTCAACATAAAACGTTTAATAATTCAAAACTTTGAAATCATCAAAAAAGTTCATTTCAAGGGAAAATAGCTAGAAGCAAGTCAGTCTTATGACAAAATCAACTTTATAACAAATCTAGACATCTGTGCACAAAACTAATTTATATTGGAGACCACTAATTTGATTAGTTCCAAACAAGAAATATACTGACCGCTATTCTTTCAAGAAGATCTTTACAGTCATAGTAGAATTTATGGAGCTCCCATGAGGCCTGTAACATCTGTGTTCGGGTGTCAATAAGCTCCAACAGGTCTGTCCATGCTTCATTAAGCTGATCTTTCCACTGTGCAATGGTGGCTGCTCCGGAGTGACTAGCTGATATCAACTGATCACAGATCTCATTGGCTCCAGCCACTCTCTCCTGACCAATGCTCTCAGTCTCACGAGCAAACTCTCGGAATCGCTCCTTTAACATCTGAAAAACAATCCAGGTAAATATTAGGATTTTATAAAAGCTACATTAACAATTTAATTATTTTGTCTAACAATAATTTTACCATATTATAAGGTGTCTGATACGACAAAATCATAAATTCACACATCTATGAAATTTGTATTACATAAAGAATAGAAAGGTGTCTAAACTAAAATAAAAGACAATTTGAACAAATTGACTGAGGTTAAACAATAACATAATAAAGTTACAGAGTAGCAATGTTCAATGGACAGTCCAACAGCCACATGTCAAAAATGAAAACAGTCTGATTTAGCATTTCTTGTTTTCGACGAACAAATGAATAAATTATCTGTTATAATGTTATAAATTTATTACATTCATTATATGCATGTACACAATTAAATATTTGAAAATAATGCACATAAAACAAAAACAATAACAATGTTGGTTACTTTGTTTGCTTGAACTTCTGGTGCCTGGTTATTTCACATATATACAAGAGTGGAATGTCAGATAGTGTTTGATCTAAGACAGTGGTACATGTATGTTGCAACCCACAACAATACTTACACAAACATGTTCATAGTCCTGTCCGAGTTCGTGTGAACCAGCCACGACCTCTCTCTCTGCGATCCATTGCATGAGGTCATCTATTTCTCGACTCATCATGAACAATTTAAGGACCTCTTCTAAACGGCCTCGCCTCTCCTGAGTCAAGTCCTTCAGACCAGCATAAAGTTTATCAACTTGAGACTGACGTACAGCTATCTGGTCGCTGTAAGAGACAAAAAATACAATCAATTCATTGCTTACTTCATTACAGATGTTTTACTTTCTTCAGCTGGCTTTGAAATTCAATTACACCTGTGTCCATAATCATCAACCGTAAAGCTTGTCTGATAAGTGCTACATTTAAATAATAAACACAGATGGAACCTGTTATTATATTAATAAATTGATCAGATGTGAATTTGAGCTTCTCACCTTTCTGGGTGTTCTGTTTCAATCAGATTTCTACTTCTCTCTCCTAGTTGTCGGACAACCTCAGCATAATCCTCAATAGCGTTCTCCAGGGTTTGGTGTTTCTTCATCATGTTCTGAGCTCCAATCTCATCCTTTGCGCGTTCTTCACCCATCATGTACAACTCCTGTTCACTCATCCATGCTTCAGCTTCCGTCACATCAAAGTAGTACTGAAATGGGTGGGAATTATTTTTATTAAAAAAAAGTTTATTCTTATCAATTAATTCACATAAGTAGTCAAAATTGCACAATTGCCCATGTTGAAGATAGCAATCAGTAATTCATATATTAAACAGTACTATCAGTTTGGAGGGTGAAAATGAGGACGTTAGAATTGCAGTGCATCCTTACAATTTGAAATACTTGCATGTTTAAGGTAGATTCGCCAAAAGGTGCAAAACTACTATGGCATCTTTCAAGAACTTCTTAACTTGATCAGCCAGCATCAGTCTCATGTGGATATTCAGTTATTGACAAATTGTGTTTAGATTTCAGTTTAAGTTTCAGGAGTAGCATGCTTACTTGTTGTGCATCATCAGCTAGCATCAGTCTGTCGTGTCTAGCCTGAACAGCGTCCAGTAACTTCCGCCAGTCTTCCAGTAAATCATCTATAGTTTTCTGGAATTCCTCAGACTGTGGGTGGCCTTCTTCTATTAGTATACGACCTTCCTCTACCACACCCATCATACGCGGCTCATGGTTATCTATCTCCTTTTGTAATGACTGTAAAGAAACAAAAACACATTAATATTTATATAACATAAATACACATTTTCTAGCTCTATTTTTGTATTTCCAGCCCAGTTTGGATATTTCTAAAAACAGTAATTGTCATGGTCAGTGGAACATGTAATATATATAATCCCATTGTGGAGCAGACCTTGTCCACTCTATTCCAGTTTTCTGAAAGTATGCATCAGAATTACCTGGTTTTTCTTGATAAGAAGTTGAACACTCAATAAACTGTTGCCAAAATTTGTGGATTCAGCTAGTGGCATTTTCTCTTCAATCCAAAGCCTTTCATCCTCCACATCGCGTTGGAATTGATGAATGCGTTTAACCTTCTCCAACTGTGAGCGACGTTCTGTCAGCGGACCTTGGATTCGTGCAAATCTGCAAAGAGGAAATGATTATACTTTCATCAATAATGACTTGTATGTTGGTTTATTTGATGTTTAATTTTGTAGTTATTTGTATGTCCCTTAACAAAAGAATTGGTCATTGTATACAGCCACTCAAAAAAGGCCAACTAATAATTCTGGAGTCCAATGACAAATTAAACCACTATTAACTTATCCAAGAGTGGCCTTCAGACATTTGATCCATTAATAAGAAAGTGACACTAATCCATTGGAAAATCTCTGCACTATATTTAATCCTTTGTCCTTTATAAGCCCAAATACTAGAAATTGCTAATCTAGAAATGGTATCAGTTTATTTCTCCTAAGATATCGTTAAAAATAACCAAAAATTACTCAAAAGTTAGCTTTATTATTTTCTTAAGTAGCGATTATTTAAAAACCATATGGATGTAAATATTGACGAACCGTTCAGCAACAGCAGCTTTCCTGGCCTCAATCTGCGACTCTTTATCTGGGTCCATTCTTTTCAGGTGTGTCGCTTGGGATTCTAACTCAGACACCTGGCTATTCTTCTTCTTTAATTCACCCTCCAACATCTGAAAGGTAAACAGGCCAATTAATAGAACTTCACCCAAAATTGTGTCCACAGACGAAGAAAACTGACAACGTCTTTTTAATACACCCTCGCAATATAAATGTTAAGTAAATACAATTTGAGTTAAAATCTATGTTAATTTTAACTTGTTGAAACTTCTAAAGTCTATGGTGTTCTCAATACTCGTTGTAATACAGCCAATTTTCCCCACAGTAAATGATGTGTAAAAATAATGTAATAAAGATTCTGAAAAAGAAATCAAATTATTCTAAGAGTTTTCTTTTAACAACTTACATTTTGTTTCTGCATGAGTAAATTAGCTGTTGTCAGATCTTTGCCAAAGTCTTCAGTGACAATCTGAGACTCCAAGTTTGTGATCCACCCATCAATGTCATCACAGCTCTGTTCATATAAGACAGCTCTGTGGGAGTCAAACAGCTTCTCTCCCTTAGACTTGGTTGTGTCTTCCAAATCTTCCCACTGGTCCCCAAGGTTGATCAGGATTGGTCCAATTTGTTCTCGAGCTTCAGGCTTGTCCTTTATCAACTCATCACCAGCCTACAACATTTTAAAACAATACAACATTTTAAATATCTGAATTGTAAATAGTATGTAAGGCTTGATCTATTTCTTAGTAATCCTCCAATTACTAATCACCAGCCTACAACAATATACCAGAGTTATTAAGAGAAGTTGAGGTCTAGCACCATACATAATGTTATTTGACAAACATGATGGGGTGACAGCGCAATGGATGAAGTAAATCACTATCCATCCCACTGGCAATGAACACAGAGGAGACTCGATAATCTCTTAAGACGCAATACAAAGATGTCAGAGAACAGTTCAGTTTACTGTTGCACTGAGAAAGACAATAGGAGCTTCCTTCTAACTGCCTGCACTACCGAAAGAACGAAACAAACGAAAATTAATTTTTTAAGTACATTACTGTTATGCTTCATTAAATGTTTCTCACCTGTTGAAGTCTGAACAGCCTGTCTTTGTTGGCTGCGATTTCAGACTCAAAGGCCTGGTGACGGACATATTTACTGTGAAGGTTTTTGGCATCTCTGTAGGTTTCATCTTGTGCAGCGGCCATCTTGTCTTGTAGCCAATCTCTCAACTGCAAAAAAAGACATGTAAGCAATATTAGAAAAACCACTCATAAAGCAGGCACTGTACATCATACCATAGTCTTAGCTAGAGACCCATCTACCTGTCATTATCGACAGGCAGATTTCTACGGATGGTTAAAATGACAGGTTGAAATTCTTAATTTTTACATGGGAAAGATATATAAAATTCCTCAAAATATGGATTTATGACCGGCAGATTTCCAATCCAGCTAAGACACTGCATCATATGATAAAACTTGAGAATTATTCTAACTTTGCAGTCTTAAAAATCATCATAAAAGTTTGACCTTATACAGGACTACAACAGAAACGATGTATTTACTAGACTTGTAGACTAACCTCTTCGCATTCTTGTAAGAATTGTTGTAATAGTAACTGATCTTTCAATTTATCCAGCTGATCATATGCTCTCTGTCGATTGGCATTTCTCCTGAAAACAAGTAAAATGAAATACAGTCAAAATATGATACATGTATGTTGGATTGATTGGAGTTGAAGGGAATTTGACTTGTACGATGATGTACTGTCTTACTTCTAATCCGCCTTATTTAAATATGGTAGATATCTTGTAGAAAACACCCCTTTGATTTCTGGAGTCACTTTGTAGGACTCCTGAAATACCCAGGGTCTATTAGGGGACTGGTTAGCTGTACATCAAGTGTGATCAGTAGTCCAACATGCTCACCACTGAGCCATAGTGGTGGGCCATATTTAAAATATAAACATTCAAATGGTAGTATGTTGAAGGATGAGCTTCTCAATGCCAATAGAAGACATCATATGACTATTGAGAGAATTCCCTTTACTTCAGTTCAACACTTGCCATATAAGTATATAATTGTTTATCATTGTGGGGGCTGTTACACACATAAAAAGTTAACTTACAAAAAATTTGTTCAAGATTCAATGACCTCTATACTATGAGCACCATTGATTAAACAATAAGGAAGATGTCAGTATTAGGGAAAGATGTCTTTACTTAGCTTACCTTTCACTGATATTTTCTGCCTTTTTATGGATTTTGTCAGCATTATAATGATTATCTTCAATGAGTCTGTCAGCAAACTGAAGTACAGCGTTAACTTTCTCATCATTGGCATCCATTGTGGTTATAAATGCTTCATGTTGTTTAATCATGTTCTCAGCTGCCTCCAATGTATTCTAAAGTACAGGAAAAAAGGTATTTTTCAAATCTGATCACACTGATAATGTACAATAGTTTTTCTACACAATAATATTTATTTCTAGATGTTTGTAAAAGTTGAAAGCCTATTAAAAGAATACCTACTCAAATCTGAATTGAATTTTAAGATGATTTTAAAAATTCTTTAATAAACCCCTTTCCTGGGTATCATATTGAAGTAAGAAGTGAGTCTCCCTCCAAAAACTTAAGTTTGCTGTATATATCCATAACAAAAAAACTACAATTTGTTTGATTGGGGTTTAACCAAAAAACTACAAAGGCACAACACAAACTTATTTCTAGATAGTCCTACTAATACATTAAGAAATTAACGTAGATAAGATATTTGGAATTATATACTAAATTTACTATTTAAATCAACCAATTGTTTTTGTATGAGGGCCAACATCAATAAAGCATCAGAAAAAACGTGCGATACTACCTCATTATAATCTCAAACACAACACGAACTTGATACTCTAAAATCATACTTGTACATACAAAATATACTGAAAATCAAGGATTTGAGTTGCATTTCAGGTCATTTGTAACTACATCGTATCTACGTCTGTGTCATATCGACTGTCTATAATAAAGGGGACTACATAAACAATAGAATTTGAATATGGGGGGATGTAAATAATCAAACGGAATTCTAGACGTAATGCATGCACTTGAAAAGAGCGAGTGGTTATTATATCACAGAAATCAGAAATAATAAATATAAAACCAGAATAAAGATGGTTCGAGAAAAAGATAAGTTTTACTAAAGTAGGATTTAGCATTGCTTTTTCCTCCAATATTTAAGGATTTTTCACAACATGAAAAAGTCTCCCTGCGTTACCCATTCTTTTTCAAGTAATAACATCAAGCTCCCAATAAACATTTTATTGCTAAAAAAACCAAACATGCAAAATCATTTCACTGCACAACAAACTTCCCTTATGTGAAATTTCAAATGGCTTCTTAATTTGTTTGTCCACGCCTTCCATCAAAATCTTATCTTATAGCATGAATAAGCTGATGCTCTTTCAAAAGCAGCAAGCAGTATTTTTTGGCAAGAAAACAGTTGCCCTGAAATCACATGGGTGCCTACCTGGGGAATTAAACTGGGCAACAGCCAGCAGAGACTAAAGCTTGTGAGAGCTTTACATTCACCCAAAGGCTTTTACAACACACTAAGCTAAAGGAGTTACGTTATGGGAGGGTAGCTATACAATATACAGAGCATGCATGGATCTACCACTGACACAATATATACAGGCCTATACCAATACCTGCTTATCAAGCAGTCCAATGGTACTCTGTGGGAACAGATACGATACATATAGCTTCACCTTCTAATTTGTTATATTTAGTCCAGGTAATATAATAATATTACAGATTGTCTTAATATACATGTACATCTAGCCAGTAAAGCCATTAAAATTAAGTTGTCTTAAAATTTTTGTTAAACTAAGTTTAAGCTTTGTCAAGTTGTTATTAAGGTTGATTGATTGATTTGGTATTTTATGCTGTACTTAAGGGTATTTCACTTTTATGATGGCTGTGTATTTCAACAGTTAACGATACAACCACAAAATGTGAAGTGTTTTGTTTTGTTGTAAATTAATCTTCCTCCAGTGCTGAGGAAAGACCGCATTGTTTCACTACAAACATGCTGCCCTAGCCAGAGGGCCCATTATTAAGAAAACTCAATAAGGCACTTTTATTTGAGTTAAGGGGCATTTAACAATTAAGGTTATTTCACTGATATAATGACTTGCCAGCCCAATGGTTGAAAGAAATCAACCTTGATAGCTAACCTTATTCATAATTTTATTGAATAGACTTACTGGCACTTCTTCCTTAGACAAGAAGTTCTCTTGTTGGTTTAACAATACTTCTGCTTGTTTGGCATCACGCAGGAACATCTAAATACAAACATATATTATCCAGTGAGACAGAAAAGGAAACATTCATAATCTTTATTCATAAGACAGAAGTATACTGTTGTCACAAACAAATCAATTTATCTCTTTTTACACTACAGGTGAAAGTACATTACTGATACGGCAAACAGATTTAATCTTTAATTGCCAGTATCTGCGCTGAAACATTGCTTGATAATAAAATCAAATCATTGGAAATTCATATAATATTGTGTTACAATACAGCCAGTTGCTTACTTGAGAAAGTCTACAAAAAGCATTTATCGTTGTACCTTAACAGTCTTGTTAGCATTTATTGACTGTATGACTGATGATTTACACTATGCTCAAAAGTAATTCATTCATGTGATGGGGGATGAATTCCAATAGTAAGTGAAACTAGCACAACCATAAAATGTGATATATTTTGCTACGCTGGAAATTAATCTTCCCCCAGGGCTAATTAAAGATGCCATTACTACATTACAAACTGCCCTTAGCCAGAGGGCAACAGTCCTAAACTCACCTGGAAGTTGAGACTCTGTGATAGAAGTTGTTGTCGGTTTTCACACATCTGCTGCATTTCAACCCAGCCACCATCCAGGGCTTGTAATCTCTGTCAAATTAAAACAGCATGAAATACCAAGATGTTTTATATCGTTGCTGTTGCACATATTTTGCATACTGAGCATATTTTGACATTTGGTTTGTATTTTATAGACAGCTTTATATTTAAATGCCATTAAACTGAAGAAACAAAAGCTATGTCTAGAAAAAAAAATGTCTTACCTGTCTGAGGAACATATACTGTGGGTCATCTTGACCTTCAGTCACTTTGTCACCAAATTCTTTCATTTTCGTGTACTCTGGAGCATAAGCATCAATCTCTTCTTTTACTTGCTGGTGTTGGTTCAATAATTTCTCAGCATCAGCCAAACTATTAGGAACATCTTCTGAAGCAATTGTCTTCTGTGTGGATGATAGCCATTGCGAGAAATGGTCGAGGTTGCCAAGGAAACGCTGTAATTCACCAGATTCGGCTAGTTTCTCATCTCGCTCTTTCAACTGTGAAGTAAAACATATATAAGTTTATAAGTGCCTTAAAACATGTGGATGTTTACAATATATAAAGATTTAATAATTGGCAGAGTCAAGGATATCTTTTCATATATAAGCAACAAATACAAATATTTGTTTGTTTGTTTGTTTGATTGGGGTTTAACGTCGTACTCAAGGGTATTTCACTTATATGACGACATGCCAGCC
>JAQQZZ010110255.1:0-15507 GCA_030265115.1 Mopalia vespertina | reverse complement strand
ATTATTATTTTTATTGATACAATTACTATTATCTTCATCAATCGTCATTCTGTCCCTCAGAAAGACATAAGAACCTACCCTATATGAAGTGAGAAAGAAACTGTTACGGTAGCCGTAAAACAGTACTGCATCTGTGTCACTGACTGAAATACGACAACTAGAGGATTTAACACAAACCAAGTGTTATGGAAAGATCAATGTTGTTATTCCGATATTCTATTTCGATTCAGCAGAGTTAATCAGATAGATAATAAAACACAAACAGTGGATTATACAAGGCTTAGGATTTTGTTAAACTCCAACTACTCGGCCAGTATCAGGCGATATGAACTGGTCAGACATACCCTGTAATTAAGCAGATTAACAAACACCTTGTTATTACTACTTAGCTATATTTAAAAGACTCACCCCTGGGCTAGGAGAACCTGGTAAGTTAATTACAGGAAGGAGCACACGGGCGTGATACAAAGACTGGCGATGATGGTTTAAGTCAATAGCTCACATGTAATTATCAGTTTGCTCTTTGCACATTTACCATGTATGGGTTTTATGACAGGTTTTATAAAATATCTCAGTGTTTTCTACCCTGATACGGTGTAATGCCCCCAACATGTCGGCTTCACTAAGACAAATTTCTAGCTATAGTCCGAACGACACATTTGAAAAGCGTATATTTTGATAGCTGCAAATCATTTAGAATTCTATCACTGATCTCCGGGTTATTCCATAAATTACATTTACTTACTAGAACATCACTTAATCGGTTCAAAGTTGACCTGCTATAATACCAGATGCATTAGGTATAAATTAAATATAGAAGACAACAGCTACCAGTCACACGACACAAACAGTGATAAAACAGGGTTATGACAGACTTCTGTTTGGTTGATAGATAGGAATACCCAGTGTCTGTTTGAATTTATAGTTATATGGCATAATGATCTTTAACTGTAGATGTTTTCCCTTATGTACGCATAGACTAAACTTGATATGTCTGTAATACAAAGTGTTAGCTTAAATTCACCTGTGACATATAATAGAAGTAGGTCATCTACCTGCCTTCAACCGTGGGAATGCAAACTTTGTACGAGAATACCTGCTAAGGTATGGTGAGGAATCTATGCGGCTTTCTCGGTCACAGTTTGGGGATTAAAGGGTTGTACCGAGGTTTCTCCTGTGAAGATATAAGATAAACTGAATGTGACTGATCGATAGTGTGAGGCTTGTTGTGTGACTGATACTCGCTGTGTGACTGATCGATAGGCTTAGAGTCACTGTTTTACTGATCGATATACTTAGAGACACTGTGTGACTGACCGATAGAGTTAAACACGTTGTGTGACTGATTGATACAGTTAGTCTCGCTGTGTGACTGATCGATATGGGTAGTCTTGCTGTGTGACTGATCGATAGCCTTAGAGTCACTGTTGTATTGAGGTTTCTCCTGTGACGATATAGGATAAACTGACAGTGACTGATGGATAGTGTTAGGCTTGCTGTGTGACTGATCGATAGTGTAAGGCTTGCTGTGTGACTGATCGATAGAGTAAGACTCGCTCTGTGACTGATCGATACAGTAAGTTTCGCTGTGTGACTGATCGATAGGCTTAGAGTCACTGTTTTACTGATCGATAGGCTTAGAGTCACTGTGTGACAGTTTAATGAATATTTTAATTCAAAACGATAACTGCAGTTTCATCAGTCTATATTATATATCGCCTTATTTTCATGAGTTTTAGAAATAATTGAACGCAATTATCAATCACAAGATACTAGATATTTCCGTACCAAAAGCGGCGGCCGAAATGAACATAAGTGTAATATTTGTGCTATACTAAACTTTCGTGTATTACAATACTAAGCTCTTTAAACAATTAACTGAACAAATTACGAGATATTAGCTCACAGCCTCACTAAACTAACACAATTGAACATGAAATGAGTTTACACCCGGGCCACTTAATCGCTACTCTGAACTCGACAGTTTGTGTTTGACACGTACAGATATCTATAATGCGTCACGACATGATAAATATTATACCGTCAGAGGTCTCCAAATTTATTCTCAAGTTTTGTGTATTTTCTAAAAGTTAAACACAAACCAAATGCAATTTAATTTATTGATTTTTAGGAAAGTTGATAATATGTCGGTTTACCGTTAAAGTGGAGACATGGTGTACGTGAGCCGTGACCGTTCATTGTTAGCCATTTTAACCTCAATGCAAATGTCGTCTGCTTCTGTCCAAATTTGTTCTTGGACAAATATTTGCAGAAAAGATTAAAAGAAAATAGCTGAGAAGAGTATTAAAGGACTTCACAGTCCACGTTTTTGGTCCGATAACGATCCAGATTGACCTGTAGTGACTAATGATTGTTTATGGACATCACACTGTCAAGTCGGTTTTAACGTGTACCAAAGATCATATGTGGCCCACAAGCTAATACAAAACAGTTCATCTGGTTACTCGGTGGTTTATTTTGATCAACCAGTCCTAATAACGCATGATTCGAAAGTTGTCGGGCTCTGTTCATAATAACTGTACAGTGAAAATTGTATGTCCAGTCATCCCTTGATTTCTTTTCAATACAAATGGAACTTCAAATATAGAATCAGGGGTATATACACTTTTTTAAGTCTATCGGCCAACAGGTTGTATTTTAGTCTGTTATTATAGTTTGCCAATTGTGTAAGTGAACTGTGGCGGTATTTCTCGTATTTGTCTATCAATTCCAAAGTTTTATTTAAAGACGAGAGCAGGCCTACGCTAATGAAAGTTAAGTGTGGTACGGGGTATCCCAAATTAAACAGAAATGTTCTTGTGCTGGATGTCATAATCTAGACCTGGAGACGTTATACCTTGATGACGAGAATGTTTTATCAGGAAGGTCGTGTATTGTCTATCAAAGTGATTAGTTATAGTCAGCTGATCAACGAAGCTCACATGTTCATTACGAAACCAAATCTCCTATAGTAGTTTTTAATTTTACCATACTTACGTCACATTTCTATAGATTGCGCCGTGACTGTCTGTTTCATTGTAAGATCTTAAATTGCATTTATTTTGCACAATATGCCATCTGTCTAAGAGATTAATTAACATGATGTGATTTTGACATAATCCATGAAAATATTTTTTGTCTAGTCTCGCAATTAACTTAAGAACGACATCGTCTGTTTTAGAGAATAAAAAACAGTGGAGACTTGCAATTGATCACCAATATTTACACATTCCTGTCCTACACAAGCTAAATATATACATTGTATATACATGCAACAAATAACAGCGAGCATGAAGAACTAACTTGGCTCACACGACGAGGATTATCAACGATACCCTATCCTGGCTTGTTGTTGTTATTTTTTATGGTCTTCTTTAAGTTGAGTAGCACAAATTTCCCCATATCCAGTGACAATGTGCAGTGTCATACATGTCAGGTATATGCGAAGGGATGATTTGGCATTAAGGAGAACCGGCCATAGAAAGTCAACCCCTCCCTTAGATCTAATTGAAGAGCGATCAATAAGTATTGGGCTTTAGACCGGCCCCCTGCTGAAAAGTCCATACATTTCTGTTCTATAGAGCTTCCAGAGTTATTCAGTTGCCCACATTGAGGACACGCTGTGAACCTTTGTGTAGCTGCAGGTATTTACTTTAGATAGGCCGTTGAGCCCTTCTACCGTTCACACAGGGGGTTTGCCGTCCCAGGTTTGCCTTTTCATACAGCTAGGGAGCAGTGACGAGCACAGACGTTTTGTCAGAATACAGGTAACAAGTGGTCCTCGGCGAGACATTTTTTTCTGGTCTACATGTGGACTCCCAAAGATCCGCCTTGCTGATTTATTTGTATTACTTTTCAACAAAACGACAAAAGCCTATTTTATCTACGTTCGGGATCACTGTAACGTTACTCTTATTTTTTATGATTATTTGGTATAGCAGCAGTCACCAGATATCTACTTGTGAGGCTTGAGCTCGTTACTACACAGATGGTACCAAGAATCGCTGATCCAATACATTACGTGATCAGTATCAGCTCCGATTCTTACCATTTCAAGAATTTATTTTTGTGCATAGTGTTACAAAGTGTATAATATAACTTGTCTGTGCCTATCAAATCGACTTTTTTCTTAAGTCTTTAATGGAAAACCAACCTCCATGGAGTTATCGAGATTTTGGTGTGTCCATTTTTATCATAATTATTGGATTACTATGAAAACTGTTATCAAACAGCTTCTGTCTTTCTGAAAGCTTTCAGCGGTAAAACGGATTTGACGAAAAGGTAGATCAAGGGTATACTTTAAAAGACAGATCAACCGGATCTGTGTACGTGTAGCAGTCTGACTTCAAGGAAATTGGCATAACCCCAATGACCAGGGTTTAACACTCCGTACCGTATCCATGTGGACATCGAAATGAGACATTATTTAACCCTTTAATCCATGTTCAGGAGAGTTTAATACCGAATGGTCAATGCCCACAGCTTACCTGTCTGATGCATTGTTTACCCACACCCTGCCTCTCTGTATATCTCATATATTGTATTGACCGGTCAGCTCCGATCTATCTCTAACCTGGACGTATATCACCTTGACTGTTCCGTGGGTTTCCGTTTGATTTCATGTGATTCATTCGCAGGATAGACTAAAGAGTTTATGTAAGATCAGAACTCTACACAAAATGACCGATTAAGCACGAACCAATGAGGAGCATCAGTTTTATTCAGAGATAATCGACTTCAAAACTTTCTTGGAACAGTTGCCTAGAGAAGCTATCATAGATTCTCTTCAATTTTGGGACACGTCAACACTGTGATATGTGATTTGATCGGTGGTCAGCCAAACTATAACGTATTATGAGTTCAACACTTCTCAACACAATTGATTATAATTGACATCTCTGGAGGATCTTCCTTGGGAATGTTATCCTTCTAATGCGTTGAGGTTTATCACATTTCTACACGGTCTCACCTTCACACGGGTTAACGTTAAACCATTAACGCATACTGGTAAGTCTTAAAGTAAAACAAGGATTCTCCATGTTATAAAGCTCCCCCTAAGAGCGACCTTGTGAAGCATACACTGCCCAGATATGTAAGAATTAAACGTTCGTGTGGGTTTTTAAGATAAACTGGTGAACGCAGACCCGAAGGCCCGAGAGGAACACGGTTAGTTTGTGTTGTATTTTAACCGTGATACAAACGAATAGAATTGGTGAATTATGTTGAGTAATTGTATATTGAATCTAAATATTTATATTTTGTTTGTAACACGATTTTGAATACGCTTGTTTCAATGGTTTTATATGTTGGTATTATGCTTAGTAGAAGATATGTTCGAATAGCTTGTTGCGGAGGCCTCATTCGTGTAATCTAGTTCAAACGTACTAGGCATTACTTAGATAGGTAGGTCTGAAACGATTTCTAGAGTAAATAAATAATAGTGCACATGAATGCATAGCCTGGTAGTTCATACATAGACTTAGGGAGCTTCGTTTCCACGTATAAACATAGGAGGTGGCGGAACTGTGGACTTTCGTTTTGGTCTGCTCGATTTTATTAAGGATTGGTGCCTTAATACAAATTCATCTGCTATCTATACAGTCATAGTTTCCGACTATTGCAAATACAGTTGTCATCGTCTCAACTCCAAAGCTCAAATGTCATATATATTTGTAATGAAAATGTGATATAGGCCTACAGTGAGTCACACGATGTGGCTACGATAATCGCGGGCGTGGATTTTTTATTTTTTTCCTGATATCCACCATATTTAAGCAAGATAAAGTGTGAAATGGACTATCCAATGCCTTGGAGTACGACGTTAACTCCCAAATCAAACAAACAAACAAACAAACAAATGTCATATAGAGGTACAGGTCTTATATACCAGCACACACAGCCAGAGAACACTTAACCTTCTATTTAAAGCAACACTCTGTGTACCTTTTGACTAAATGTGCCTACAAATGTAGACTGTTTCACGGGGACAGTTGTCTATATATTACCTATATCCTTTTCATCATCACGGTTATAGTCGTGTCAATCTCCCATAGATAGACATCCGTAGGAAACAGGTTTATCGATCAGTTATCAATCATTTACAAAAATGAATAAACTTGTGACCAGGTGGTGTATTTCCTATCAAAAAGTCATCTGGACACGTTCGGTGTTATTTCTAAGCTGATACAGTCACAGGATCCACTAGTGAGTGAGTTATGTTAAGATTTGTAGAAACAGGTACTGGTTGCTAGATTTATGACGCAGAATACAATTTTGTGTCTGTTTGGAAGGTCAGGATACTCAGGTTAAAATATATGCCAATTAAGCGCAGATCCCATTATAACTTTGAAAATTATTACAAATTGAATTAATGTCGACAGTAAAATCAAGGCGCATTTTTGTGCTTTACATTTTATGTATTAACCGTAACATCAAATAATTAGTTTATATTGTAAAATAACCCTTGAACATAACAAAAGCCTGATATGTTGCTTAAAACGATTTCAATGAACTCTTTCGTCTGTCTTACCTAAGGACACCATTTCAAAAACACAAAATTATATCTGGCTGTTTGTTAAGCTTTTATTTTACGTTCGTGATACTAGCGTTTTTTAGTTGACGTCATACACATCCATCAATTGTGACGTTATTAAAACGGACACAAATCTCGACGTCAGAGGATCGCCTGCAACAACACCTTTTTGATATCAGTACACTCCCATCGTTTATTGTTGTATATGTTTCACCATTGATTAACTTTAAACGAACTTTTATGGCGTGGGTTAAATTAAAATGGATTGTTATTTTGAAGTTAGCATTAGTGATAGATTCTAGTTGTAACTCAATAGTGTAACCTATTACAATGAAATTACCCAAATGACCTTGCACGTTGTTGTGAATTTCCCTATGGTATTCATGCACTTGTACTGTTTGTTAATAAGTAATGGTTATAGTCTTACACAGAAGCGATCGTGTCAGTATTAGTCATTCTAGGAATAGTCAGCTCTACAGACACAGTTCTGACAAATTATTTAATACAAAGAATACATTTAGTAACCTTACTTCGGTTATGCTATCTGTACTATCGTGATTGTATTTTAAAGGTAACCTTGCAGTCTTTTTTTACTGTACAATTACAGAAAGATATTTGGGGTTACTTCTACATACACATTTCCTACATGTTGAATTGGGTTGATGTTATACTTTGCCTTAGTCCCCTAGAATACCGATTGTGCATTATACATAGAATAACGTAGTTAAACATTCCCTAAATCTTAATGTTACAATTGCCCAGGTTATTACAAAGGAAAAGCCCTATATGATTTTACAAGTGCTGTATATAGAAAAAAATGATAAATTTGGTAATGTTCCAAAGCAATAGCTACTCAAGAGTTTTCAATTGATTAAATATACATCTAAACTATCAGAGAAATAATGACTACTTATTTGATCACTGATTATAGAGACCGGATGCATGGTGATCTGATTAAATATGACAAAATCCTTGATGATAATATCGACATAAATAGTGAATATATCAGTTATTGTAAATACGCCACCATAAAACGTTATAAGGTATATATTCACGATATGACATGTAAGGACAAAACACATTTTATTGCTTTGAATGAATGTAATTGATTTGGTTTGTATACACATGTTCATTAATAAGTCTATATCTATTGAGGAATGACAATGAGATCTACCGGATAGTTCAATGGAACATAATCTAACAAGGCTGTCTATTATTATCATGTCTTAACGATCGATGTTTCACGAGTTCATTTACAATCTATGTTTAAAAAATATACCAGAACATTTATATTGTCAGATATAAGACAAGAAAACGTCTATTTGCTGAATTATCCGACATTCCAGACGCTTTTTTTTCTCTTGGCTATATTTCTAATTAAATGTGCAATGGTCTAGTCTGGATTTATTATCCATAATTGCATAAAAATATGAGTCTCTAAAAGGGTTATTAACGACATCGGTTCGTTTGGGTGTTCCTCTGGTGATCGTGGAGCTTAGGGGCAAAATGAACCACAATGTGTCCCATTTGCGTCTTGTCCTCTCTTGTCATTGATTGTTGTCAGTGGCGTTAGGGCGTGTCGCCTGTATTCAGTCCGTTGAATATTGGTCTTGACCACAAAATGCAAAATTCTCATGGCTTACTTAACGGGTAACTACAAGTTTTTACGGAATTGTCTGCCCATACTCATTGTATCTGGATGTGAAAGTTAATTAACACCTTCGTAGAGACGGGTCCACTGTTTCCTCCAACATTGATTAATATACCTGACAGTTTAATTCAAATCGATGTGACCTTCGTGTCAGTACTATTGGTGGATATACAGGCTACATGCCAACAACTCATTTCTCTTGAGATCATTTTGTAGCTCAAATAGCTTATTGTTTCTATATATTATTTTTCATTTATATAGTAAAATGTAATAAAAGTCAGTCACATATACAATTTATGAAAAAAAGACGTAAACGACGCATTTCGTTACATAGAAAATAATACGAAACCTACAACGTTTTATAAACTGACGAATGTATTGCGTTTTGTTAAGATGGCGCCTGGCTTACGTCGGGCGGTATGGATCTGTTTGAACTTGGATGGATTAGTACAGATCATCAACTGAGAATGACCTTGCTCACTAGCCTGATCTCACGTCCTACTACGCCCAGAGATCGATTCGGCTAAGTCCGTTACTGTCCGCTGCCCAACCTTTAGGACAAGATTTAATACATTCTATCATACTCTCAACGAATATTGATATCTATCCAATTAGCGTTGTGTTCATTACACCTGAATGGTACATAGCAGAATTCCGGTTGATTTAGCAAATAATGTATTATACAGTTAGAACTATGAAGCATACTACAACATACGTTGACAAATAAACTTATTATTTAAAGAATGAAGCGAGATGTCAAGATGGGGGTTAACCGATGTTGAGAAATAACAAAAATACTGTATCTTTTCAGCAGTAGTGTTCCTCTTTGACCGAATAGACTATACAATGTCAACGTCATTTAATTACAACAAGTAACGCCTTCTGATAGATGTTATAATATTTGTCTGACCGTCTTTTTACTTATAATTGTGTTATTTTGTTGCTTATATACACACAAGCCACATGACGCTTATCTTGTTACATGACAGGATGTGCTAAACTTTCAGATGGTGTGTTATTATCATATATGTTACTTACAGCGTCACGCAGAGCTGTCAACCGGATGAAGAGTTGCTGGTGTTATGCAGTGTTACGCGAACGTGTGCAGTAACCGTAACGGTGTCGATGCGTGTCGCTTAGGAAAATGGTCATTTCCATGGTACTTGCTAAGACACAATCAGCATACGGGCTAATTTATTGAAAGGATTACATTTATCCTTTATATATTTATATTTATTTAAGGGCGGGTGTTATTCAACGTATTCCCCTTCCGGTTTGTTGATCTTGATTAACTTTTAGGACAAAAAACTAATCCATACAAATCGACACTTCATGTTTCAAGGGTATCCGTTAATCGGTTCTTATTTGTTTTTGTTCCTTGTGTAGTCTAAAGCAGATAGCCTGGAATAGAATACCTGTATTTCTAATCGACCATCTTGTTTTCCCTCAACAATAGATATGTTGAACACAGACGAGTTGGAGCAGGAAACTGGGTAGTTGCCTGTAGGGACGTAGCTTTCGGAGAAGCTTATCATTCAGTTGTGAAGTCCACCGGGAAAGGTAGGTTTATTATCCGTTTTTCTTACAAATATCAGTCTCGTTAAAGTTATATTTGGGAAGAATCTAAGTTTGGTTATTTTTTTCCTGGTTTGTTGAGTCTACCATTTTCTCCCAAGGACTTCGGAATGGCACCCTCAGCGAAAACATTTGAATCTTAATTTAGGTAACATAATAATCTGAAATGGTTTGTTTTAAAATTTATACCTAGTATAGGCCTACTGGTATAACAAAATTTGTATTTATATTATTTTTCCTTTATGAGTTCATTATAATATATCATATTTGATCAGCCCACGGCCGTGGTTTAGTGGTTAGCGTGCCGACCTATTAATCTTACTTCGATGTTCCGCTTAAGAGCTCGAGTCCGTCTGTCGACCTTAGGTATATGAAAGAGTCACACGATCTAGCTCCGTGAAACTTTGAGGTGATTTATACGAGGTTTCCTATTGGTTTTTATACCGTATTTAGGCACGGAACCGTGTGGTATGGAAAATCTGTCCTCATATATAAGCGAAGAACCCTTGAGTAAGACGTTTGGCCCCAAACAAACAAAACAAGTTATTTGATAATGGATCATTGGCTGAAATTTTCTGTAATACCGGACTGGAGTGTCAATATGATTACCTAAACCAATCGCCGTGGGCTTTTTCTTAAAATGATTAAGTACATAGCCGTTCACTTTGTTAAATCTTCTATTCTCTGTCTTGGGTTCTCTCAACGAAGTTCAATATGCTGTATGTTTCGGTCAGACTCCGGTTCATTTAGCTCATATGGGTTTCCCTAGCTGTTGACATGTATCTTGGCTGAAATATAATAAACCAGTCAATCTATTTGAATTTGGCGCTCTGGCAAAGGGCAGTTTGTTTGAAGAGTAGCAATACTGTCTTTACTTAGCATTGGAGGAATATTAACTTTCCAACATTATGGAAACGCTTCACATGATGGTTGTGCTAGTGTCAATTATTGTTGGAATACACGGCCCTCGTATAAGTAAAATACCCTTAAGCACGGCATAAAACACCAATCAATCAATCAAACTACTTTATTCTCATTGTTTTTTCAGTTATTTCCATTTATTAATTGTTTTCATTTCTCTCTTCAGGGATATTCGTGAAAACACCATTTTAAAGTTACATTACTGTGATAGTGCTCAGCCCCAAAAAGTCAAGGAATACCCCAAGGTCCGGGGTAAGACCATCCTGTCCCCGCCCCCTTCTAAATCCCCTATCCCTAAAACCCAAGATAGAGGACCCAGTCGAATCGCTGAAGAGGTAAGTAACTTTATACAATCTAATTCTTTGCTTTTTTTTTATCGACCTGGGGCCTTGGCCCAGTGACCCTTAGGGTATATGAGGGAGGCCTGCAAAGTTATTTTCAGGTGGTTTCAGGGGTTTCCTTCCCCACAAGTTTCCTCCCAGTTTTCCACCATATTTAAATAAGGCAGAGTAAGATGTGGAGAATCTTGGTTTGTTTGGAATGTTTTATAAGAGAAATAATTTAAATACTTTTTTCTTATGATAACTGTTTTTTACATTTTGGCTTGTTACACTTACCTCAATATATTTTGTCCTTTACTGATTTAATTTTTTACAAAAATATAAATATTTTGGCTAGATGTTTCTTAATTTTTTTTGCATTTCCTCTTTAGTTTTAAAATTTGAAATTTTTACAATTATGGCTATAATAACTTGTGATGGTGAGTGATAACTTTAATCCATTATATATGCAATTATTTCTTTTTCTTTCATCAAAAGTTATTGATGGTTGTTCACTTTACAGACTAATTTGAAATCAAAAAGTTTGCCAAATAGAAATTTTCTTGATCCTTCATCGCAACCCCAACAGATGCGGGACCATCCTGACCTACGCTATCGACCTCTGACCCCAGATGTTGCGCACACATCACCCGACACACGGTGGCGCCAGATACCACAGGACGACCACCGTAGGATGTTACCAGAGCGACCTTTTTCTCCTGAGCGACCTTTTTCTCCAGATCGATTAGCACTTGGGACCATTCCAGAAAACCGGCAGCCTTCACCAGGGTCCCGGAAACAACCTTCACCCCGTGACCATGCAAGGTCAAGGTCAGCTCAAAGTACACCTGTGCCAATGATGGAAATAATGGTTCCAAATTCTGGCCGCAGTACACCCACAGCTTCCTTACAACCTCATCAATATGCATCAACGAGATATCGGCCGATATCACCCTCCGGTGAAGCCATGCATCGGCACCCAGGGTCACATAGGTCACCACAAGATCATTATGCGAGAGAGCGTGCCCAATCAGGTTACCATACCGACAACTCCCCTCATGTCAAGCCAGGCCCACTTTTCCCGCCTCAAGCTCCCATGTACGTCGCTAAAGGTGTAAGAGCCGCTTCATGTTCATTCTCACCCCTGAGGGCTACAGGACCACCACATCAACGTAAGAATTCTATTTTAAAGTTTAAATAAATTGTTGGTTTTAGAAAAATGTCAGTTTTGAAAAAAAAATTATAAATGGTCATAACTGTTAATATGTGTTATACAAATTTGAGGCATGTAGCTGGAGTTTTCACGTCTTCAATTAGCCCTCGGACTTAGGGGTTTTATGTACCCTGTTGCTCTCTGTGCCCTGTTGCTCTCTGTGCCCTGTTGCTCTCTGTGCCCTGTTGCTCTCTGTGCCCTGTTGCTCTCTGAGGTATGGACAGCAAGAAAGATTTGTTATGGCATCTGGTTGTTTTCTGATTGTCCTGTCTTGTCTTTGTTTGTTGCCTTTGGTTTCTGCATGGGGGTGGTTTCCTTCACCCATTAGGTTGGTGCACCATCATATAAGTGAAATATCCATAAGTATGGCGTTATACCGCAATCAAACAACTAATCATATTTCACAAAGGTCCTGTCTTGTCATCATGTGTCCAGTGACACTTTTTTCATTCAACAGACCCATATAAGTGAATTAACCTTAAGAAATGTGTAAAACCCCATCAGACATACAGAAGAGCAGTTTATTTTCAAAAATTCTAAATCTATGCACTATGTTTTAGGTGATCCTCGAGTTCCCCCAATTGATCGCGCCACACAGCGTCACTCTCTCTCCGTGGCTCCAGTGGCCGGCATGCCACCCATTCACCGTCAACCAATCACAAGAGCTCCCCACGAAAGGACAGAGTTGGCACGGCGACCACAGAACTTAGGGCCATCTACTTCTTCATCTGATGGTAACATTTGTCAGCGTAGTCAGAGTTATCGTGTGCCTGGTGACCGTAGCGAAATGAGGGTCCGGCCCCGAAGTGTTACCCCTCAACCCCAAGATTATGAGCCCGAGTCCAGGTGAGGCCCTTTATGTGCCCTGCTTTAAGGCAGATTAGAAGGGTGGAGTATATTTGCTTTGAGGAGACATAATATTGAGGGGGGAAATGTCAATACTTCTGGTGGGTGAGGGGGGAGGGAGCTTCAGGTTGACATGCAGCTTATGGGGCTTATTTACGAAAATTAACTGTTGGCAATTTTTTCTTTTTCATTTTGCAGGATAAATGTTTATGTTTAACCAAACTTTACAAAGTTACTCTGCCATTTAAGCAGAAAATATATTTATACTTGGAGGTTGCCTTCTGGCTAAGATCCGTATAGGGAAAATGTGTGGAGAATGCAGTCTTTATTTAGCAGACCTCTGACTAAGGGGCAGAATGTTTGGACCACTGGAGGAAGATAATTTTCCCACTTTATCAGATCACTTCACATTTTTGTTTCTGGCTAATGACAGTTTGTTTGAAGAGTAGCAATGCTGTTAATTAACATTTAATACATTTAATAATCAATAGTCAATCATTGTTTTTAAATACAATATAAGTTGGCATTCAAAATATTGCTCAACTTCATAGCCACACAAAAAGGAAAAAAATTTTAAAAACTTATATTTTTTTTTTTTCAAGAAAAATGTCTGCAGTCCAATACAATCCAGGTAAAAGTTTTCTATAAGAGTTGAGAAAATTGTTCATGTTTTGTATGGTTAGCCAGAGACACAAGTTTGAAGGTGATTAAAATCTTTCTTTCTCTACAATAAAAAAACATATTTTCAGACAACGTATAGAGAAAATGGAGGCTCAGCTAGCCAACCTCACAGCCTGGGTCCACTCAACTGTATCGACCAATGGGAATGTAGAAACCGGTTCAAGGGCAAGCAGTATACGCAGTCTTCCATCTACTGCCAGATCTTCATCATCCGGAGGAAGTAAGTTCCAATTTATTGCTGTATAATTCAATAAATGTAATGTGCTCTCCTAGCTCTAACCTTGATCTACCTGACAGCAACCTGAATTGTTTCCGTTAAAACCTAACATTCTACCTGTATTCTAACAAATGTATTTTGTGCCTTTTAAATTCGTTCTGAAAATTTCACCTGTTTTAACATACTAATGATTGTTCTCTACGTAATAGCCCTTTGGCTAAGGGCAATTTGTTTGAAGAGTAGCAATGCTGATTTTTACTTAACACTGGAGGAAAACTTTCCAACATTATGGAAACGCTTCACATCTTGGTTGTGCTGGTGTCAATTATTGTTGGAATACACCACCATCATATAAGTGAAATACCCTTAAGCACAGCGTAAAACACCAATCAATCAATCTCTAGGTAAGGATAGAGTTCTCTTGGCACTGGAAGAACATTATTTTTCCAACAGAGCAAGTACTTCACAGTTTATGGTTGTGTTAGTGTGGCTATAATCTGTTTGAGTACACTACCATCAGAAAGATCGGAGTGAAATACCCTCAAGTACGGTGTAAGACACCTCATTGAAACTAGTGGCCGTGGCTTAGGCAAGGAGCAGTGTGAAGTGGATAATCAGTCGTCGTATATTAAGTGAAATATCCTTGACCACGACGTTAAACCACAATCAAACAAACAAACATCATTGAAGGTAGTGAAGGGTACAGCTTAGGATTGAGTTCTCTGGCTGATGGAGAGGCAGTGTGATTCAATCTCAGTCAAATTGTCTTAGCAATGAACATTCATTTAAGAACAGGTCAAAACACTTCACATTTGATGGTTTGTTGATGTGGCTATTTTGTTAAGAGTTCATCACCATCATATAAGTGAAATACACTTGAACACGACAGTTCTTCTTGTTCCAGGTACTCTGGTTTTACACAGGCAATATACAAAAGGTACAGCAGATTCGGTCACTATTTATTTTATCGACTGATAACTGTAAAACTGTTTATCGTCATTCTCTCTTTACTTAGCACTGAAGGGTCAATATTTTCCCAACAGAGGAATTTTTTTTCACTTTTATGGTTGTGGTAGTGTGTGTGGCCTGTCTTTTTTGCTTCATATTAAGTGAAATACCCTTGAGCATGGCAGAAGGCATGGACAAATATAAATAGGTTGATGCATGGGAATGTTTGCATGATTAATATTCTCCACGAATGATTGTCTGTATTTAGATTTTTGCCTATTTCAAAAATTCCATGGCACGCAGCCGTGGCTTAGTGGTTAGCATGTGTACTTACTAATCCTACACCAATGTAGCATTCACCGGATCAAGTCCGCCTGTTGACCATCAGGTTTATGAGTGAGTCACACGATGTAGATTCAGCAATTGTGGAGATGGTTTTTATGAGGTTCTCTATGTTTTCCATCCTCATATTAGAGAAATACCCTTGATTACGATGTTAAACCCCAATCAATCAAACAAATAAACCTATAATAATAATAATAATAATAATAACTTTATTTAACGAGGAGAAAATTACAGTCAAATGAAAAATTTGCTCTTCCC
>JAQQZZ010110244.1:0-15507 GCA_030265115.1 Mopalia vespertina | reverse complement strand
AACTCAGTCATATGATGAAAGTAAATCCATGCGAGTTACCTCTGTTTCGTTATCCGTTTGATAACTAGAAGACCGAGGTAGCTAACTGACAAGTCAACTGTTAATTAATTCATTGTCAACTGTTAATGAATTATGAACAAATTAGGAAGTCACACTGTATTTGTAAGCCACGATGGGCATCTACACGTACATTTTAGCGCGAGTACAGCAAACAGCATGGGTACAGAGCAAACTCTAATGTGTCTCCAAACAGTCTTTATATAGGTCAGTGGGTGTAGCTCATGAATATTTAATAACGTTATGACGGCCATTGAAATGAGCTTTCCATCAGAGGTTATTTACGGGACAGAAATGGCCGAGGTTGTTCAGACATGGGTTTTCAACCTGTCATAATCATTCGTGTCATATTTACCTTCAATTATAAAATAGTAAAAAAAAAATCGTTCCATTTTTTGTTGCTGTGTATAATTTCTAATTTTGTGACCTATTTCAGCTACTTCCTCTGGTAATGTCACTCCACATCTTCCATTTCGTTTCACTCTGGATTCTGAGACCCCCAGTAGGCCTGGCACCCCATCTCTTTCACCTGGGACTGGAAAGGGGGAGATAACTCCTGAAGCATTAGCAATGGCTATCAGTACATCTGCAAGGTCAAGGGCTCCGGACTTCTTAGTGTCACCCCCATCTCCTAAAAATGAAGTCAATGGTGAGTTGAGATGCTGTATAAATACATATTGTGGATATTTTTTCACCAGAAGTTTCATTCATATGACATTGTATCTTTCATACAACATTACCAAAACGTTTTTACCGCCAACAGTAAACCATTGGCATCTGTCTATGTAGATTTAAGTGCACTTCTCCCGGTATCTGCAGCTCTCTAGAATCTATATGTTACACTTTGTTTTAAGACAAAACTTAATTTTTGTTGCTTTCTTTGTATAGATGCCATTTGTTGTCGAAAATTTTTATGTTCTTTGAATTGATACAATGTTACAAAGTCTTTCAGTTTATAATTGAAAGTCACTGCCTTCTTTGCATAGATGCATTTCGTTGTTGAATGTTGTGTCCTCTGGCTTAAGACAGTATGTTTCAAGTATAGTTTTACTGCTTTACTTGGCACTGGAGTAACATTAATTTCCATCAGAGCAAAACACTTCACATTTTATGGTTGTGTTAGCGTGTCAATTATTGTTGGATATACCACCATCATAAAAGTGAAATACCCTTAGGCAGGGCGTTTAAACACCAACTCATCAATCAGTCAATTAAGGTGAATGTCGTTCACCTTTGATTCAATTCAAGTGGTTGATGCAAGACTTTCACTTTTGTTATCTGAAAGTCTTTCACGTTTGAATTGATTCAAATTGTGACAGAAATTCTTACGGTTTAGAATAATGCAATTTGTTGTTGAAAGTCACCTTATTTGGTTTGATTCAATTTGTTGACGTAGGCCTTTCACTTCGTTAATGTAATAAGTTGTGATGTTGTTATCTTAAAGTTGTGTTCTATACCACATTTCAGGGAATTCGTCATTCTCAAACCGTGCATCAAGAGTTGGTTCCTCACCACCTAGCCCACGATCTCATAGACTATGTGGAACTTCAGAGAACAATGAACCAGAAGATATTTTATCAAATAATGAAGGAGCTGCAAGGGGCTTTTCTCATACACGCTGGTCTGGGATAAGGGAGGAAAAAACGTTAAAATCCTTGGTTGAAAGTGAGCCACTCAGTGAACCTGGTTATGGTGGAGACCTCTGGGAGGTGACTGGCAATGATGGCTGTGGGTGGTCAGTCGGGTACAGTACGACACGCCAGTCAGAGGACAGTGGTACAGTTAATGAGTCCATCAAGATTCCACCTCTTCAGGGTTCAGATGGTACCAGTAAACTTGGGAAGTCTGATTATAACAGCTGGCTTTTGCAGTCTACGGGTTATATTACACTTAAGGAATCTTATGATAACAGAACATTTTGGAAGCTTAATAGTAACAGTTTGCCATTAAACGGTGACAGTACATTTCTGAAGTCTAATGGTGATAGTACACTTCTGAAGTCTGACTGTGGCAGTACACTTCTGAAGTTTGATGATGACAGTACAATTCTGAAGTCTCCAATTGACAGTACACTTCTGGAGTCTGATGATGATAGTACACTTCTGAAGTCTCCCGGTGAAAGTACACTTCTGAAGTCTCCCAGTGACAGCAAACTTCTGACGTCTAATGGTAATAGTACATTTCTGAAGTTTCATGGTGACAATACATTTCTGAAGTCTGATGCTGACAGTAAACTTCTGAAGTCTGATGCTGACAGTACACTTCTGAAGTCTGAAGCAGACAGCACCCTTCTGAATTCTGAAGCAGACAGTACACTTCTGAATTCTGAAGCAGACAGCACACTTCTGAATTCTGAAACAGACAGTACACTTCTGAAGTCTGAAGCAGACAGTACACTTCTGAAGTCTCCCGGTGACAGTACACTTCTGAAGTCTCCTGGTGACTGCACACTTCTGAAGTCTCATGGTGACAGTACTCTTCTGAAGTCTCCTGGTGACCGCACACTTCTGAAGTCTTGTGGTGACAGTACACTTCTGAAGTCTCGTGGTGACAGTACATTTCTGAAGTCTGACGCTGACAGTATACTTCTGAAATCTGATGCTGACGGAACAGGTTTGAAATCTCAAAGTCACGGTACACTTCTGCAGTCTGATCATAAAAATAAAGTTACGAAGTCTGGTGATAGCGATGTGGTGCATAGCAAACCATTTATGAGTAATGTTTATGCCAGATTGTCCCTGTCAGATAAAAATGGCACTGAAAAAGTTAAACAAAATTTCTTTAATCTGTGCCCTATGTTTCAATCAGAACAACAAGATCCACAAGAAATGAATATTTCAGGAAATGCTAATTGTCTTAATTCTGACTTACCATTTCCACATCAAAATGAACTGCATCCAAGTTTGAAAGAAAATAAAAAAGGAAAAACAACATTATCTGATCAAGCAACCAAATGTAATTCAGGGCTCAAATTGCCATATCAAAGTGGAGATTTCCATATCTCGCCAAAAAATCCCAAGACAATCAAAGTTTCCAAAATATCTAAACTGTGTCAGCTCTTTGAAGCCGGAAGACCAGCAGAAACCACATATCAACATCTTAAAGCGGACGTTGCCATAGAAACACAAATACTAGGGACTGGTCAAATGCAAAAAGAAGAAAGAAAGAGAAACCTAGACAATGAAACTGGAATCTTTCCAAGATCAACCATTTGTAGGGCGAGCAAATCAAAACTTTCTAGTTCAGTGGATACATCCAGGAAAGAAAACAACATGTCTGATAAAAGTACATATTGTGATGCAGCTAAGCCAACTTCATGTTTGAAAACATCAAGGACAGATTTTGATGCTGATGTCTCTGTTGTTACCAATCACAGTGTGCACAATTCCACTATGGCTCAGTCATCAGAAATTCCAATACAAACGCACAAAGAAAGTCAGATTTTCAAAAGATTCAACTTTTTTAGTCCACAAAGCCCAAAACCATGTTCTCTTTGGCAAGAGAAACAGACGTCAAATGAAAGCCTTGGTCACCATCAGAGCGCGAAATCATCTAACATGTTGGGAATTGAGCCAGAAGCTAGAAAGGAAATCAAATTTTGCAGTAGCACAAATACATCACTAAAATCCACCTGTAAACCTGTCAGTGTTCTACAGAAAGAACTTAAAAAAGAAGCATTTGTGACTGGTATTTTAGGTGAGTCCACCAAACCAAAGGCAGTTAAGTTATGTGACATAGAAAACAAAGAAACTACAGAAAGGGTCTATGGTGAAACAAACCCACCTCTGCTAAAAGTGTGTAACAAAGGGTTTAATACATTAGACAGCGAAGCAGCCATTTCCAAAATTTCGGCTGACCTGAAACCTACAAAAAGTTTACAGAAAGCACCAGAATACAAAGTTGATAATTCTCCTGTCAGCTCTTGTTCATTAAATGCCTTTAGTCAGAAGGATTATCCATTCCTGAGAGATCTGGATGGTTCAAGTTTTATCAGGGATAATACCCAGAAACTTGGATCTCCACCAAAAGTCAAATCAGAACTATCTTTGCTGCCTCCTTCACAAAAGACTGTTCAGCATAGCACAATGATGGAAGGTTCAAAGGTCATTCCTAGATTTCTGAGTGACAGGATAGATAACAATGAATTAAAAAATGTAAATGGTTTGATTCCTTCCAACAAAAGTGAGTTGAATTCTGTAAATGCTAGACAAACAGATGCAACTCTTGAACCGGAGATACAAAAGACTGAGGATATAAAAATATTATTATAGTGTCTACAGCCCTACAATGGCTGTTTGACAGAGCTGGCGTTCTGGTAAATAATTAACTACATGAAGCTGCTAGTTGAGTTTTTTCGTTTTTTCTTGGAAGCGTCTGGTTAGTGTTAGATCCAAACATGTTTGATTGGTGTAGTATTCTTTGAAAGGCAACTCTAGGGCAATCATGTAGTCTCTTCTTCCTCTGCAGGGCACCTTCCAATCTTTCAGCCCTTGGCAGCTGATGGTTTGACTCTGGTGTGGTAAGCGCTATGACACAGTTCATAGTCATATATCCATTGTGTGAGCCCCGTGGCGAAATTTTACCATTTTCCCCCCCTTTTTGACGGGCTTTCAAATAATACTTAAATTGCATTGAATTCTTCAGCCGTACTAGAGGAAATTGCCTTAACAAGGAAACAAAAAATATAGAGGGTGACCTATATTTAAAACTTGTAAGACAATGCACAAAAGTTTAATACAATGTCCATTATTGCTTGTAATTATGTTAAGTGAATGCTGTGGAAAATCAAGGTTACATTTAAAATGTCGAATGGGATAAATTATATTTGAGAAGATATGTAATTTTTACAGAAGATTTATATATATATATAAGACTTGTGTTGTTGTGATTTAAGTGAAAACTGGGGTCAAATTACCCTTAAAATTATCTCCATTATTAGTTAAATATTTTGCTGATCACAACAAATGTTGTTTAATCATATATAGCCAAAGAATATTTCCAAATTTTAGCCTTTTTATAATTAACTTTTAAATATTATGTAGCTAAAAGCATGATTTTTGTGTTTATTTGGATAATAACATAATTGTGTGTAAATGCAAAATAACTTATTTAATAAGTATGGGCTTCTAAACAATTTTAGTATAATATCTAACATATTTTAAATAATGATAGAAAATATTAGCACCAGGACCAGGAGATTTGATCCTTCATCAGAGTTTAATCACAATGGATAAATACATTTATAATATGGTAATTGTTTTAATGAAAACACCTGGTGTGAACCAACTGTCTTTGTGTGGTGCTAATTGGACGACTGCTTTCATCCTGTTAGATTGACCTTGCCTTGAAAGTTCATCCACCCTGGCATCACATGTAAGTGCTGAAGGTATATGTTACAAAAGCCGATCTATACAGGGGTTCAGTGTAGGTGGTGAAGGGTTGAGTCGGATTAGGGGCAACATGATGCCGGTCTGTTTGCGATGTCTTTGTATTACTTCCGGTGATTGTCCTGTCTTGTCTTTGTTGCCCGTGGCGTCAAATGGTGGTTTCCTTTATCTGTTGAACTGGCACGCCATCAGCATTAAATCACAAACAAGCACATATAGTTGAAACTCCGAGCAACTGTTAACTCGTACAATTATACTGCTGTTGATTATTTTTCAAGAACCAGTATAGCTCTCATTTGCATGAATATAGTCTCATTTTTACATGCTTTTGTCTCTGGCATTATTTCCACTCATGAGATTCACAAAGTTTCACATTGTCTGCGGATTTTTACAAAATAATGGACACTACTACTTGTTTCATGTTGCATAAGCCTTGACTGTGACCAAAATGATGAACAATAAAAATGGGTCCTATAAAAGCTATTTCCGAACAGTTTTTTTTACATCAATCATAACGTCCTGTGATCGTAACAAAATGAAGGAAAGGTATTCGTTGAGAGTGGGGGAATTTTGTCTGTTTCTGGTTAAACTTTTATGTTAAGCTGATATCACTTATATACTATAGGCATAATTTCCAGGTTAAAATTTTTTGTTTAACTCACTGGTAAATGTAAAAAAAAAGTTAATTGTTGAGGTGATTTTCCTGAAAAGATTATATTGGCCTTGTTCAGATTAGCCGTTTGTTGTAGAGATTACAGTCCACTATTTGTGATAAGGTTTTATGTTGAATTGTGGTTTTTAGTTATTGGTTGATATTCCATAGCTTTCAGGTACATGCCATGTTAAGGTTTTCCGTTGAGGTCACAAATTTCAGATTCTAATCAATGGTATTATTTACTTGAGGCAAAGGCTTATGTTAAGTGATTTCAGTCTTTTACCATTTAGTTTGCAGTCTTTTGTGTCGCTTTTAAAGTTATCTATCAGCAACTTGTTTCGTTGTTAATTTTCATGTTATTTGTTTAACTTCATGTCTTAAATTTTTTTTTAAAATTCTATTAAAAATTTTAGTATTGAAAAAGTTATTTTGTCTAAATTATATGGTTAGTTCAATTGTTTTGAGAATTTTTTTTTTTTATTAATTGCTAATTATAAAAAAACGTTTTTTTAATATAATTAATTTTATCCCATAAATAAGTAAATTTCAGTGTAATGCAGCCATGTGATATTTGTTTCATATCTCCACGTGTGTGATACAGTTTCCCCATGCTCTGATTGGTCACTTTCTGTTCATTGATACAATTCAACCAATAACATGCTACAACATACACAAATTTCTTTATTTTACAACTTGCAATTGGAGTCTGCAATGTTCCAAACGACTATGGCTGACCTGCAGTTTGGTGATCGCTTCACATATAAGCTACACTAATGAATACATGTGGATAAACAAAAACACTAACAGGCAAAAACATTGGCAGGAGAAAAAAAATCTTCAATTCAAGTAATCAATGATTCCGTTTCACAAAGAAAAGGAAAGAGTTTTCAGTTAACAATCCATACCATTTTATTTTATTACAAAAATCCAGCTATCAAAATGTTCAGTATTCATGTATTAATAGAAATATATATTGTTAGAAATCAGAAATCCCGGTAATACATATATATATATATGGCAGAAATGCAGTGTTATTCTGCATTTGTTATGGGTGGTTGGAGAGAGCTGCGTAGCACCTGTATTTGCTCTCCGAGCTAAGGAGCAACATAAAATAGATATGTTGTGGGCTCTTTATTAAGGCCATGGCGCTTTCAGAGCTGAGCTAAGTAGCAAAACATAATAGATATGTTGTGGGTCTTTTTTATTGCATCTTGTAATGGTCCTCCTTTGTTGCCAGTGACAGTATGGTTCCCTTCACACATTCGTCTGGTGTGCCTTTATGAGTAAAAAACCTTTAACTATAGTGTAATATGTCAAACAAGTAAAATTTGTCACCTTATTCCATTGTACACTATAGTAAGCCAGATCTTGGTAAATAATATATGAAAATATCATGGAGCCATTTTCACAAAAAAGTGGACGATTTTGTGAGAAGTACAATACTCGGTTGTCATTTGTTGCAAGTGGTTTCATATTGTTGTTGTTGTTAACTTTGCCAATAACTGTTAATATCAATCAAATTTTTGTTGGAATTTAATTGTGAAATTTAGTCTATGAAATAAAATTGAAATAAATTATTCCAAAATTATTTAAGAATGAAAGAACTGTACTTCTTTGTTTGATCCATATGTTTCCATAGATTTATTACGAGTGCAAGAATTGTCCAAGTAACAATTTCCGTTACCTCCATCAGTCCATAAAACAGAATGACCATATGAGAGTTCACCCGAGGAAAAGCCACGCTATGATTTTCTATCAGAAGTTTGTGCCATTCTGTTTTGTTTATGGGTGTTTAATTTGTTTGTTTGATTGATTGGGGTTTAACATCGTACTGAAGGGTATTTCACTTATATGACGATGGATTGTCCACTTCCCACTTGCCTCATTACGGTGGAAAACCTGGAGGAAACCTTGTTAAAACCACCCCCGCGATTGCCACATTGTGTGACTCACTCATATACCTGATGGTCGACAGATGGACTCGATCTTGTGAACAGTGAATCTGAGTAGGATAAGGAAGCGCACATGCTACCACTAAGCCACGGCAGCGGGCCCGATGGGTGTTTAAAGCCAGTTCAAGGGTATATGATTACAAGCCAGCCGAATGGATGATAAATTGGTGACTGATGTTTGAGCTGTGGTGAAGGGCATTTCCCTTATAGGGCAACAGTGTAATCAAGAGATTAATCATTTAACCTTTCTCACCTGTTGGTGTTAATAGCAGGCGGACATATCCCAAACTCGATCCTCGGTGACATCCTGCCAAACAGACTATTTCAACCAAGCTTCTTCGGAGTACGATACCCGAATTTTAGGTTTAGGAACAGACAAGTTTTCCACTAAATGGTGGAGTTGTAGACAGACAGTCAGAGGTTAATCATATGCAGCCAAATTAAAAACCGGACCAAATTTAGATTTTGGTGCCAAATTTAGGCATACACCAACAAAATTCTATCCCATCATGCCGAATGGTGTACATTGACCAGGTTTTATAGGTATGTGAATAAGAGGTTTCAAGGTAACTGCAAGAAATAGATTTTTGACCAGTTTGCATTTTCCGTAGGAAGGTATACAGTAAGCGCAATACCGTGTAACCTCTGGCAACATGGAGTATACATGTACAAAGTTTGATCAGCACTTGGTCATATTCTACATGTATGCTGGAAAGTGGAAACATAAATTTAATTTGGGCACCAGTTTACACAGACTGTATGCTAGCACATGCCAAACTCAATCCCATGCACATGGAATAATTCCACCAAAGTTTAGTAAGAATGTCACTCTGACGAGTGCTATTGAAGCTAACAGACGGAAACCAAAAAGCCATCTGATTTGAGGTGTGCTGTCCTATGCTTCAACACAGACCACTCACCTCAAATCTGAAGGCCTGCCGCCACATGGTAATTGCCGCTAATTGGTTGTGCCCCCTTTAGATAGATTAGGAGTATAAAGACCAAAATTCTAAAATACAAGTGGTATAATTTCAACATGTTTAATAGAAATCTGAAAATCAGTTTTCAAGTTTATACCCAGAAAACAGATTTTCCATCAGATGTCCCCACCAGTAGGTTAGCATACACTGTCTGAACTGTCATAAGCTAAATTTTAGCCAACCGCCTATCAGCTGTTTCGAAAATGTGACTGAATTCTATTTCCAGCGGGACATCCGGTAACCCCAATCCATTAGCTAGACCTATTTGAAAAACATTTACTGGATGCACCATTATAAAAGGCTATTAAAATACACATGTGTGCCTTCTTGTGTTAGCATTTAATTGATCGTCAAGAAGGTTCAACAAAAATTCTACAACATTTAAGGAAGATATTGGGCAGAAATGAATTAACCAATCAGACTGCAGCAAAAAAAAAAAATTAAGCTAAGATTTTTACTTTCAAACTTTACCATGATCTTAATAGGTTGAATAAACTAGCAACTCGTCAAGAATCACACAATCATTAAGCAAGATATTGAGGGGAACTGAATCGACCAATAATCAAAGGTTACCAACGTAATTATATGCACAGAGATCAGTGGTGCATTGTTTCTCATTTATCACATTATTTACATGTACAAAACAAAAATTCTTATTGAAGGTTGAAAGTGTTTATTTTACAATCAAATTTTACCATAACAGTAAAACATGTAACAATTTTCAAATATGTACAAAATATTAAAATAAAAAATGTGAAATATGGATGGAAAAGATTTTATAAAGGCAAGTTGATTGCAAAACTAATAAATTATGCCATTAAAATTTGAGAAGATTGTTCACAATATTGTTCCACAAAACAATTTTAGCCTGAGTTGATCTTGGAAGGCAGGGGTATACTTTAACATTGGTACTCCTGGTGGGTCATTGTATTGAAGTTTAATAAAATCAAAACCTGATATATAAGATCAACTTTAATGAAGACCAGGGTCTGGCTTCTCGAAAGACGATTAGTCATTATCACCAAACTTAATCGCTAATACCTGATTAAACATAGGGCAACCAGCCCCTTGATATTATTCCATAAACTGAACTGGGCCTATTTTGATCTATATTACCATGACATCAATACCTTCAGTACTGGTTACTATGACAAATAACAGGCCTGTGCTGTTGGGGAGAATGGTCAGAAGGGGTCTCCCCATGGTTATGCAAATTTAATTTACGAGGACCTATTTATAGGTTTCCAAAATTGTTTGCAGTTTTCAAAATGACAAATTTTGTCATCCGGTGTTCAATAATGATTGTGTTTGAAAGTAATTTTGCTTTATTTTTCACAAAGGCACATTTATGTATTTAAAAAATCGGCAAACCAGAGGAAAATGCAAATGTTAGGTTATCTCACAAAATTTTAGAGGACCGATTTTAAGGTAATGCCGGAAAAGATTACAGCACAGGCCTGAATAAGATTAAATAATGAGTTCCTGATACTTTCGGTAAAATAGACAACTAATTGATATTAACACTACGCTCACTGATCAGCGGCTATTTTATATACAAATCCTTTTGTTTCTATCAACTGACAAAAGGCATACATGTCGTTTGTACCGAGAATGCTCAGAAGAGAGTCGCTGTGAAGGGAATCAATCAAGTCAAGTAATTTAAGGCATTACAGACTGCAGTTTTTTTCTTTCATCTAAATTCGTCTAAAGCATTTTGCTACTGATTTTGTCCATCCGACCATCAAGGAAGTTTGTATTATAAAGAAATTTTGCTTTATTTCATAAATGCACATTTATGTATTTTAAAAATCAGCCCAGTACATGTAGCAACAAATTTTAGATTATCTTATAAAATTTTAGAAGACCGATTTTAAGGTTCTGTCAGAAAAGAATACAGCACAGGCCTGATGTGGAACAGCCCAAGTTCAGTCTTCCTTTTGAACATTATTTTCAAACTTTCTGAAAATCATCCCAAAGCCAATGGCAATGAAGGCATTGTCAATAATAAGGCGCATTTGATTCCAGTAGTCCATGTTTTTCCTTACTGTCCAGTAGTTTATGTCACATTCCACAAAAAGGGTGCAAAAAATCGTTGTAATTAGCATAAAAAGTGAGATATCTTTCAGAAAATAACCAGACAGGAAACAAATTGAACTGCAAACTAAACCAAGCGTGATGAAATAGCGACTCCAGTCTCCGCCGGAGACATGCCACAAGAAGGCACTTTTGTCTTCTGATGTGCTGTTCAAAAGATAGGCACAACTGAACAAGTAAATCCCAATCAATGTTTCACCCATCTTCCTCAAAAACACCTGTCGTTTTCGGTCATTCAGGTAGGCGAATATCAGACAAATTCCAATAGTACCGACTTGTCTTGAAGCGATTTTTACCTGTAACAAGAACAAAGAAACATTTTCTTTTTAAATTTATCACTTTGACTCCACCCCCCCAAGTCAACGTTCAAACATCCTATAATCTAGATGGTCTTATTTTCATACCACTATAAAAATTTACATGTTTTTATATCATAAAACATAGTAACTCTAAAAAAAAAGATACAGAATTTCTGATCATGATTGACTCAATCTATCAGTTTATTGGTCAAATTCTCAGAATAACAAGACAGTAACGATGAAACACTGTACAATGAAAGAAAATTAGCATTTGAGAGTTGATTATTAGATTCTACATTTGATTTGTTTGATTGGGATTTAACGACGTACTCAAGGGTATTTCACTTACTTTTGTTTTTGCCAGCCCAATGGGTGAAGGAAACCACCACTGGCAACAAACAAAGACAAGATGGGACAAATACAGGACAATAACAGGACGCAATACAGACATCACAAACAAATCGGCTTCCTGTTCCCCTTTAGCTCTGAGAGCACCAGGTCAACATGAAGCTCCCTCCAACCACCCGCATTAGATTCTACAAACAAGCTTGTTTGTTTAATGCTGGTTTAATGCTGTACTTAAGGCTATTTCGCTCACATGACGGCGTGCCAGCCCAATGGGTGAAGGATACCCCCTGCAAGGCCTCAACACCCCTGGCAACAAACACAGAGACCTAGCAGGACAATCACAGGACATTATACAATACAACTACATCACAAAGGGAGCGGATTTATGTTGCCCCTTAGCTAGGAGTGCACCAAGGCAACATAATCTACAAACATGACCAGTTAATTTAACTAAGGTCATTTGCAAGGATTAATGGATCACTTTGATATACACATTTTGTAGATTTAAAAATGGTGAAGTTGTATATAGAACAGATTTTGTTTGGTTGATTGGGGTTTAAAGATGTGCCAACTCCATTGGTGAAGGAAATCACAATTGACACCACCTGCAACAAACAAAGAAAATGCCGAGCAATCACAGAATGCACATCATGCCCATCACAAACTGATCAGATCTGTGTTGCCCCAGGAAGCTCCCTACCAGCTGCTTCATATGAGAAAAGTAAACCGTAAAATTAGTTAACCCCCCTCAATGGGACTTGCAACAGAGACAAGAAAAAGTATAGGACAATCAAAGGACACATAAATACAAACACATCACAAACCGATCTTCTTCTTGCTTAGAGCACTAGGGCAACAGGAAGCTCCCTCCTGATTACATACTCTGTTATTATCATAAATTTAAACAGTGCTCATACAATCAAATATTTTCTTTGAGTCAAATATTTTCTCGTGTCACGGAAAAGTAAATCGGTGATTTAGGGTACTCAAAGGTATTTCACTTATATGACGACGGAATGTCCACTTCACACTACTCCTTGCCTTATTACGGTGGAAAACCGTGAAGAAACCTCGTAAAAACCACCCCTGTGATTGCATGAGCCACATCCTGTGACTCACTCATAAACCTTATGGTCGATAGAAGGACTCAATCCCGTGAACAGTAAATCTAAGTATGATTAGTAAGCGCACATGCTACCACTAAGCCACGGCCGCGGACCCAATAGGCAAAAGAAATCACCCTCAAAGTAACCCGTAACAAATAATAACACCACAACCCAAGGACTCAATGTGTAACATAGTAAGATAAAGTGTGCTAATTAACAGTGTGACACACCACAACCAATCTCACAACTTTGTCTCACCCCCGGCCTAACTTTTGATAGCCTGAGGCCACAGTATGAGCAAGTTTCTGGGCCTAGAATAAGTGAGATATAATAATACATACCCTCATCCAATCCTTGAGTTTCATGGTGGGATTACTGTACACATTGTAGGCAAAGAAAGCTAACTGGCCAGCATATATCACAGTAGCCTCCCTTCTTTTCCATTTCATTGACATGAAGAATCCGCAAATACAATAGAGAACCACATGAACATATATAAACCTTGGCTCAATAGGTGGGTGACTGAAAAAAAAAAAGGGGATATTAAAAATTCAAATTAAAAATCTGGATTTTTAAAAATATTTGTAATAGCATTTATAGTTAACTAGATGTCCAAGTAAAAAATTCTGTTCTTCTTTTTCTTTCTTTTTGTTATATTGACTTCTTCATTTTTCGTAATTGTCTAACAGAATTGCATTATTCAATGACATATGTGTTCGGGCAGAAGTAATTATCAGTTTTCTGATAATATAATGTACATGTAGTGACTGTACTATGTACAGCAAACTTATAATACTTAAAAGTGCCCAAAAAGGTTAACACAAACCATTGGTTCCACTGAAGTAGTGTAATCCAGAAAAATGATAACTTCATTTGGACTCAATATTTCAGCATTTATTATGCTATCATCAGGAGATGATGATGGCAATATATACTGATTCACAATTAAGCTATCATTTTAGGTTAACACAACTATTGGTTTCAATGCTGTGCTCAAAGGGTTTCCAGTAATGGTATTAATCTACAGTTCATCAGCTACATGTGAATTAAGAAGCCTGAGCCTCGGATATACTGATTACTGAGTGAACTTTCTGACACATTTTATATGCCAAATGAGACTTGAAATCGAACATATTAGTCTTGTAAGACACTTGTTAAAAATACAGAAATACGGTTCAAGTATCTGTTGCTAACTCGCCATTTTTCTCTCTTCTACCCGGACTATAGACTTGACATTTTAGTAGGAGCCTAGGAGGTCCTGTAACTTTCATTTTTTAAGTATGTTTACCTAATAAAAGGATACAGAATTTATTCGATTGGGATAATAAAACTGTATCAACTCGGTAAGCCTATTTAATTGAAGCGTAGGGCAATTACACGATGTGAAGCCTTCAAACTCAGTAGCTACATGTACCTTAGCCCGAACATTGGGGCAGGGCTTATATGTTTGCTCCTGTTAATAATTCGGACATTCCTCTTGCAATCATACACATCGACAAGGGTAATGGCAATTTGATAAATAAATCGACAGAGCTGTTTTTCTCAGCTACATGTACCTGAGCCTCAACAATATAACAAAGCAAAAAATGTATTTTGCTCTGTTGAAAGAATAATATTTTTATGGTCATTTCCTGAAATTCGTAATATTTTTTTTAGTTATAATGGGCTCTAGCCAACACAACTTGGTGACACCTGGTTAGCTAGTGTGAGCAAGGGTCCAATTTTCGACACCCGGTCATGTATGTAAACTATTTATTAACATTTTTAAAATGTACTTTTGTCAATAAAAATACTTTCAATATACCTTTCTCTACTAGCACGCTCTCCTAGCAACAACAGCAAAGTAACGGCATTCACAAAGGGAAATCGCGACAGCAAAAACACGGTTGCTCTGTCAACTAAGTTCCCAGTAGATGCCATTTTGGACAAGAAACACCGGAAGTACTTCTCCGAGTATGGGGTATTTTGCGGAGAGAAATGTAAATATAATGCGGTAAGCGAAAATCTCCACGTTCTGAAAGTCTTCAGTCGGTGTCCAGTGGAATATGTATCATGACAGACTTCTGCTGCTTGAAATATCGGCTTATTCTGTACATTGCAAGAATACTTTTATTTGAATAAGTTATAGCCTTTGTTACCTACATAGTACAATGACATCATCATTGTCCCAAAGGACTTGGTAAGATATGGTGATTTTTTTCAAGGAGTACGTAGCTTAAATCAGAAAGGGGTGGGACAGATCGCCGATTGCATGTAGAACTGTTGACATGTATACATGTATGTATTGTAAGCTTAAAAGCTAATATGCCTTTTTCTGTGTCAATATGCCTGTCACAACATCTTTTACTAAGCAAAACTTTACAACTGTGCATAGGCTATGACCAACAGATACTTTTTACTAATTTAATGAACATATAGTATATGATTTATACCACAGTAACAGTACCTGTATATGTAGGTAGCGGCCGTGGCTTAGTGGTTAGCGAGTCCGCTTACTAAGCCTACTTCGATGTACCACTCACAGACTCGAGTCCGTCTGTCGACCATCAGGTTAGATGCAGAGTTCTGTATCTCTGATCGTCTATCATATCATGTAGCTGTAGAGATACAGAGTTTAAACGCTCATAAT
>JAQQZZ010110233.1:0-15507 GCA_030265115.1 Mopalia vespertina | reverse complement strand
GCATTCAAAAATGACATCAGCTATGGATACGTTTTCCATCCTATGAGGAAGATACTATTCACCAATGTACATGTTGTTTGAAAGGCCGCCCACACATAAAGCCTGTTCTGAACAGATGAATGTTTGACCTTACTGGTTCTTTTGATGTCAGCACTCTCCGATTTAATCAGTCTGGATGAGAAGATTATAATGTAATTCTCTGAATGGCATTCGTACGAGATGCACCCAGTCATCACACTATATTTTAAAAATGTTGTCAATATTTAGGGATATTTTTTTCCAAAATAGGGCACCTGATTCGACTGACTACTAGGGCTATCCTACACGAACAATGCATCCGTCAGGGCGGAATTTGTCACTGCACAAATCCCCATAATTCGGTTCTTGTAATCCCGTCCACACTACATACAGCTTCTTGGGAGATGTTCGATCAATATTGACATTAGCCTTAGTCTCATTGTCCTCAGAACGGAATCAAAATGTGTTTGATGGAAGTTTTACGACGTGTTTAACTTGATTTCAGTGGTAAGACAGTTTAACCGTCAGTGTGTCAAGAAAACCACCAACGGCGTCTCTGTCAACAAGAAATGTCAAGATGCAAAACAAACAGTGCAATTAAAACACAAAGCGTGCAAGATTGCAGTGAAAACTCCTAAACAAATTATATTTCCTCTGTCCTTTATTTTAGAAAGAACAGGATAACCGATCGTTTCTAACAACTGTTAATTGCTATTTTGTCTCCCATGAAGTAAAATGTAAACCCATAAAGAAAGCCAACAATCCCCCTGAGAAGGTTAGAATCATTTTAAAACATGGGTGTGGTGGTGTGAATACACTTAGCTGTATTATCTTATGTACCGTCCATTTCCGAAGAAATGGCAAATTGACAACTTCAGATAGAGGCGTCTTCAATGTGCTTTATATTCTGATGTCTAGTGCCATGGTTTGACCAGCTTATGATTGTCTTTTCAGCATTTTCAAGTCTGGGGCAAATCCCTAGACCGAGCAGAGAGACTAAGGAGACACATAGTCGAAAGGATCCTAAGCTTGTCAAAGGTCTGTTCATGATTATCTGATATTGAATTTCTTTCTACCGTTACCATCATATATAATTTCTTTTTAATGACAAAATGAAAACAAAAAATGTAATAACAAGATGGCAAAGAGTCATATAAAATCGTACTTGGCAAAATTTCGAAAAAGAAAATGCGTAATTAGTGTATAGATAAGGACAAGTTGGCTGTTGATATTGATTTACAAGGCTTTCTGGAAAACAGTTCATCGTAGAGAATTTAAGTTTGTAGGCGGAGTGAGCTTCCGGATGCCATAGTGCTATCAGAAACTAAGGTGCACCATGAAGACGATCTGTTTTTTATGTATTTGTATAACATCTTTATTTGTCCTTTCTTTGTTTGCTGCCAGTGGCGTCTGGGGTGTTTTTCCTTCACCCATTGGGTTGTCTTGCCGTCATGTGGGTGAAATAACCTTAAGAACGAAGTTAAACCCTAATCAAACAAATAAATTTGTCACATTTTTAGGGGGACACTTATTAGACAAACCCTCCCTCATTTGTTTCTTCTCATAAGTAGCTCTATAGAAAGGATAAAGAATCTTTTGTAAACAATTTCCTACAGCTGGAAAGGCAAACAGAGTAACCATCGTATCCCGTATAGAACAATATTCATTAAGAGATCGTATTGACATAAGATAACATCCTTCTGGCTGATCTATTATCAACACAGCAGACAATAACGCTGTTTCTCTGTTGTTATATATTAGTTATTGGTTAACGCATCAGCGTGTACATACCAATCATAAATTGTTTATTTTTTTCTGATTCAGACGATGTAAAGCCAATCGTCTATTACAACGAGTCCGTGTATGCGATTAAATTGCCCAATGGTCTGCTGGACATTCCAAATATTGTCCACGGGTAAGCTTTATTTATTGGAATAGTTATAAAAATCGAAGGAAAATTAATGACTATTAAATTTGAAAACTGCAAGGTTCACAATTTCATTACTTATATATGATAGACCAAGATTAAAGATTAACTCGCTATAGTCATTTTAATCATCGAGATATTGATACGTTTCTGAATCTGTTTAATTGTGATACTTGCTGTCAGATATACCTCTATATACTAGTAGTGTTATCCCCAGGAACGATGCACTCATTCTGATCTTGCGATATGGACATCAAAGTGACCGTTTAGTTCTTCGGAGTACACTACTCCAATACTATGCTCCACTTATCAATTCTTTATTTCGCTCTGACCACATCTTATGGCGCTGAGGTGATCATAAGTACATTAATACATATACAATCGTATATAACATATATCCAGTTGGTGAAAAAGTATACACAGCTTCTAGATCGTTCATATTGTACACAATAATTAATAATCAAAACAAATGTTTACATACAGAATATTATGCAAGTTTTAACTGTCTTAACACATATACAAATATACTTAATTTCTTTAGAATGGAAAATAAGTAGTTTGATTTGAAGCTGCTTTTCAATAAGAGTTTGTTCCGTCCAAATAAGCTTAGAATGTGTCATTCCCATCACTAAACTGTTTCTTAAAAGCCCTCTACACTGCATTTAAATCTGCTAAAATTGAGATTTATGGCTTACGGCAAATAGATTTAAAACACTGCAATGAATACTGTATAACTGTCCTGTTGTGGACTGGGAGAAACATGTGAAAGACATCGATCCAAATAGTTGGACCAAATTCAATTACTATAGCACATTGATCTGAATTACCAACCCACATAGCTTCATTAATGAAAACCGTGCCAGGCTATTTTTACACGGTAAACTAATTTAATATTTCTTGTAAGGATTGATGGGAAATTTTAGGTTCAAGCAAATATGCATCGAATGCAACTGTTCTCTATTATATTTGATTAAAAATTAATGAATCATTAATGAAAGACGAACATTGGATACTCAACAAAAAAAAATTGTTTTTAAAACATATGAATGATGGCGTAATTAGAGTAGATTTGTTTTGGTTTAGAGTTTGCCCAACATTAATAGCATACAACACCTGATCACGTCCGTGTATTTTTTGTCTGTTGTATTTAGTCTGTCCCTTAATATTGTGGGGAATTGCCACTGTATGCATACATTCTCATCTTCTGTTTAGAAATAGAGTGTATAGACCATCCTAAAATGTTGCATTGTTTATGTCGGGCGGTGTACTTCTTTACCGTAAACCCATTGATTTTGTTTTTGCCAATTAATACATTAATATAAATATATTTCTGATTATTTCATAACAAATCACAAAAAGCGATTTTTTTTTCATATAAGCACCGGTTTGTTTCCTGCGCAGGTGGTTCGCGAGAGCTTTTTGTTGCCCTAGTGCTTTCAGAACTATGAAGCAACAGGAAGCCGATCTACTGTTGTATATTTGTTTCTAATGTAGGTTATGTCCTGTGTTGTATATGTCTGTTGCCATTGACAACGATGGCTGACAGATGGTCAAATATGAGTGAAAAAACTTTACTACGCTTAACAAATCAAGCCATTATGCAATTGATTTTGTGATGGATACAATTTTGTTCTTTGATTGCATACTATTTTAATTAAAGATAGATTTCGTCCTCAACATATTTCTGCTGACAACACAGCTTAAGAGATAAGGCAGAGAAATATGTTAAATCCCTTATCGATTTGATTTCATCTGTAATTAGCTTAGGACTATAGTCAATAGCGCTTTACAAAAGCCTATCTAGGCCTTCTCTTTAAAGAGATTTATTAATGCAGATAAAATACAACTATGTTGTGAGGCAAATGTTATGGACATGCTATTGGATAGTTCTAATACACACTTATTTATACTGCGTGTATATATTCCTAAACCTTAAATTTCTGTATACATGTTGCCTGAATTATTTATTTGCCTGATGGCTTTATATGTGGGTATTGTGCGCCTACCGTTTAATCAAGATGAGGAATTTCGTCTTGATTAGACATTAGCCGGGTATCTAGAAGACGCAAATTAACTCACACATACAGCTTACACACAAAGGCAACTGCTAGTTCTCTCTTTCTTAAATAATTCACTCTACTTCACTGTCTTCGTTAAGCAAGGCTGTCTGTTTATCTTCCTTATATGATCGTAAATAATATATTTGTCAGACGGAAGACGTTCAGGGTCATATCGGATCTGCATATGATGCTCCCAGCGAATTACCAGTATAAATCCGGCATGGATGCTATCGGGTCAGATTCCCTGAGGATACCACTTCGAGTTCACCAGATGGAACCTGTAAGTAACCAGGGATCTCCTTAGCACAGAGTCCCGTCAGAAAGAAGCTACTTGATCAGGCAAAGATTGGTTAATTTTCTTGTCGTGCAGCTGTTTCTTTGATGCTCTTAATGTTTTCTTTAGCATCGTCGATTAATCAACCTAATATTCTCTCCACCATATAAGCGGACAAGGCTTCGGATTTTGTGTCATTCAGTGATCGAAGTTTGTTAGCATGGTTACGGTGTATAAGTAGATCAGCCTTTAAACGGTCTATTACTAGAAAAAAGAAAGAACTCCCATATTTATTGCCCAGCGTACAACCGGTCATTGTATATCATATTTGGTGCCATCCTAACTAAGTTACGGGGAATTTTTACGCGCTAGAGAGTTAAAACAATTTATAAAACAAATTAATAATCTGATACAAAACAAATTTTAATTATCAGGATTTTTTATTATATAAAACTGTTGAAACAATATTTGAATCCGAACATATAACTATATGGGTCACTCGTGCGTACAGGTGAACAAGACAATCACTCTGTCAAAAGATGCGTTTGTAATTTCTCTTTGGCCTTCTTTTTAACAGTTTCGTTTTCAGAGTACCAGATATTTGGCTAACAGAGAGTCTTCATATTTTTGTTAGGTTAGAAAGCGTATTTTCATTTTAAAAGAATAAGAGTCTGCGTTAAAATACAGAAAATGTAACTCTTTTAGTTTCGTGTTGAACATGTATACAGACTACATATAGTGTAACATCTCGTCAATTCTTCCCAAATGGATGACAAAGAAGCCAGGAATAGACTTTTGAGTCCAACTGAACCCGTACAGGAAACATTACAGTTTTTCTAAGTTAAATAGCTGTAAATATACGGATTATGACCACAAGGGCTCAGTGCAATAAGTCTGGAAAATTCTAACATTCACACAGTGCATGCGCACCTTGGTGTATACATTTATATGCCGGAAACCGCGGAGGAAAATTGCAGCCAGTCTTCTTTGAAAATAATGACCACAATGCACTTATCTCGCTTTAAATTGCCTCCCTCTTAACGCCTACCCAGAAATATTAACACTTTAAAAAGCACTCTATCTTTCTCAGTGGGTCACTTAATTGTGTCGTAACTTAAATTATGTAGCGTTGAACTCAATATTAACGTTAATGTCTACTGAGGTAAAATATACCAGGGAATCTTTCTGATGCCACAGTTATTTAAGCCTTCGGTAATGCGTTAACGTGTTTACGTATTGGCTTATTAACGCGAAAACGAACGCGAATAAGTAGTTTAATAGCGTGTCGGACTAGTAATTATCTATCGATGTATCGCTCACAAGTTCGAATATTTTGTCAGAATCAGGAAAATGAGAAAGTCACACGAGGTGACTTTGATCCCAGGAGTGTTTGTGGCATGCATCTCTCTAGGCTTTCAACCGTTTTATTGGGGTATAAGCAATATTGCAGATTAAGAGATACATGTTCACCAATCGCTATTAATTTATATTTCACTTAGCTCGGAGTATGGTTATTTAAAAAGTCACAACTTTAAAGTATATTTTTCTATAAACCCACAACATGCAATGTTAAAGGATAGAGAGACTTTCCTACATTGCCATAAAGTGGCAACGTCATTTTGCAAAGGGGCATCACTCCATTGTCGTAACGTCATAACTCGAAACTCTCGAACTTACATTGAACAGTGTTACAAAATATAAAGTTCATTTTCTATATATAAGAAAATTATAAATGTCTCAAAAGCAAAACTATTGGAGGCTGGTTACGAGTAACGCCCATTCTTGACCACCATAGATAAATAGACTCACTTGTCACGCAACAACAGTTGTCTGTATTAATTATGAGAGTGAACTGTATCAAGGCATGACGGCAGTTTTTCGATTCAGGTATAATAATTCCCTTGCTGTTGTTGTAGGTTGATCCAGAATCCAGCAACACCACTGTCACTTGTGTGCAATTGATGCTGTCTGATAGGTAAGTTCCCACAGGAAATAAACTCAGTTAGCAGTAGTTAAAGTTTCTGGCGGTTCCTATTCGAACATCGGTTGAAATGTATTTCTACAGTTTGCCATGCTGTCTTTTCTTAGCACTGCAGGAAGATTATTTCTTGACGTACATCGATACAAATAAGCGAAATACATCTAATCATACCGCTTTAAAACACATATCAATTAATCAATCAATGGATGAATCGACCATTCAATCCACCAATCGAACAGCCAATCAATCAATCAATAATTCAATCCATCAATTAAATGCAGTTTACAAAACGTTTCGGTTGTTTTCTAAATTGTACCAGATCAACGACATGCAGAACATAGCGACCTCCTACAATAAAGTTAAATGAAGTTTACTAAACGTTTCGGTTGTTTTCTTAATTGAACCAGATCAACGACATGCAGAAAATAGCGACCTCCTACAATAAAGTTAAATGAAGTTTACAAAACGTTTCGCTTGTTTTCTTAATTGAACCAGATCAACGACATGCAGAAAATATAGCGACCTCATACAATACAGTTTTGTTGAAGTCTGGAAAAATTTAACGCTTCTGTCGCGATTATGTACAATTGCGCTTGAATTTTAAACACTGTTAATAACGCCATGCAATTAAACCGCTGTTTACCGCCCTTTGATGTACTATCCGTCCTGGTATCTGTTAATTAAACAAACATATATACTTTAATATAGGCGATCAGGGCATCTCTTTGCCTTGCAACACCCATATATGGAAACTGGTTAAGGTTAAGGTTATTCTAATGTAACCTCGTTAGAAAGTAAGGCTATGCGTAAAGTTGCCTAGGGATGCGTGATTTTTCGAAGCGATGCGCGAAACTGCGAAAAGATGAGCGAAGGAGGGAATTGAAGTTCCGATGTTGCTAGGCGAACTAATCAAGTAGGGATGCGATGTTACGAATTGTGAAGCCTTGTGAGACAGTAAGGCGATGCTTAAAATTGCGTAGGGAGGCGTGATTTTTCGAATAAGCGATAAGCGAATTAATCAAGGTGCTTCACAATTTCGTTACATCGCATCCCAACTTGAAATGTACACAACGAAAGATACGTATTTTTTAAATATGGCAATAAATAAATAAGTATGCCTACACATGCCTACTTATATATAAAAGTAGTAATTTACCACACGTTGAACTACTGTTCGAACCTAAAAATATAATATCTAGATGAGATAACCTTGTACGGCTTATGAGTAAATTTGGTAAACATTGCTTTCTAAACGTCCAAAATAATGTCAAATAATTTTCCAGCCCTCCATACGAAGGTCGATGGGTTGAGAGCAACTGTATGGTGCTGTCCAGGATTTTGTGGGATACCCAATGTTATTGTCCTCATTCGTCATTTATAGCCGTGGCCGTGGGAGACAAGATACCAGAGGTGGTAAGATCAGTTCATTTTCAATAAACCAAATGTGGTACCTTTCAATGTTGTGTTGTTCGATAACAGTGCTTGCCTTAGTTTTGTTGCACGACAAACCCACAATAAACAGTCTAACAAATACTTCATACATTGTGTACCTCGTCAAGTGTAAAAGTTGTATCATTTCCCGAAAGAATTTGATCAGGTTCACATAAACGTACCTGAGAAGAACTAGATCCACGTATCGTCATTGTTTAGGTATACAATACTCACGGTAAAGCTGCATCAAAAAACGTGTTGTGGATTGAGATCTTTTATCCAAACATCACAGAAAGTAAATCTTTTCAAACGTAATCAGCCCGAAAAACGTCTGGGGATAAACCTTCAACTTTCATTTTATAGCTCTTTACCTGCATTCATTCATTTCTGCCTGCATATAGCCCAAAACTTTCTCTAGCAGCCAGCTATCGAAGTTCTTCCGCCATCTTGTTACCTTATTCCCATGCGCTGTTGTTGGTTCACAACCATCTGGTACAAATAAAAGTCCCAAGGTCAGAATCAGCTTCGCCGAAAAAGAACCATAGGAATCTGGTGCAGACAAAATCTCAAACTGTAACGGAAAGGGCTATCACTGCCGACCTAGAACATGGTAGCAGGATGGAATATTTCAGCTGTTTTGTTTGTTTGATTTGGGTTTAACGCCGGTCCCAAGGTTGTTTCACTTATATAACGACGGATTGCCCATTTCACATTGTCCCCTGCCCAATTACGTGGAAAACCGGGAGGAGATCTGTGCGCTAGCCCAATAGCTGAAAGAGGTCGCCATCAATGACCATGGTAACAAACAACGACAAGACATGACAATACATACACAGCTCGGCTGTTTGTTTGTCTATTAGTTTCGAGAGCATCAGGAAGCTCCCAGCTAACTACCTGGGGCCAGTTGCTCGAAAGGCGTTTAGCCCCTTACACCAGATTAAATGGCTAATACCGGGTTATAGATAGACCTTCAACGTGGCGTGACGTCATCTAATAGCGGATTAAATTTACTTTAATTATATACATAAACTTCCTATGCTTCTGGTGTCTAAGTAAAGGAACCTCTCAATGCTTCTCGTAAATTACCCTCTGTGTCTTGAATACGCATAAACGTCTACAGAAATTAACATCTAGCAATTTTAATTACTATATGGATGAATATACCATTGTTGAAAATATATTGTTAGAGGTCAGCTCAATTTCGTCAATTAATTTCTGGCGCAAATAATACTTACTGTATTGCATGCGACATCAAAAATTTAAAACTAATACTGCTTCTCGAAATTGTTAGGCAGATTTTAGCAAATAACACACCTTAATGCATGAACAGGAGTCCCTTTGTGTACTCTGTGGATTGCATGTCAGTCTTGCCTAGAGTTATTAAAGGTTGTCCGCATGGTATTTGTTATGTGAATATCAGGTTATCTCGTGTAATAAATTATCCAATACTTGACTCAAGATAAATTTGTTTACGTGTAGTCATTATCTAGTACATTTGTGTAATTGTGATTCGTTTTCGCATCTATTTTAAAGATCTTCATTAAAAAATACATGTTTACGATATATGCTTCCGTTTGCCATCCATTTCATTTGCTTTGTGTTTTATGTATATGTTCTTGCGAAAGAATAATAAAAACGTTATCGTAAAACATAACAGATTTTTATTTATCTTTTATGTACCATCAAACAATTATGTTAAAACTTTTGTAAAATCCTAATTGCGTTACTGGAGACAATGTTGCCTATTGATTTAGATTTAATCATGTATGACCAATATTACATACCCCATGATACGTGCTTGACTGGGCAATAAACCACATTTATTGCCTTTTGTTATTAGAAAACGACATTGCCATTTTATTGATCGGCTTTGATAAGCTCTTTTGTAAGGTTGGATAAAAGCCGATATTTTATTGTTGTCCCTTTTTTATTTGTTCCAGGCGGAGCTGGACTCAACGGCAGAAACACATTTATTGATACAACTTGCCTGTATAATAGCCCTTTGTGGACTTGTATCGACGCTTGTCTGTCATCTTGTGTTTTATAGGTAAAATATTTCACTTTACTAAATGAAAAATCGAAGACTCCGAGACAATACACACATATTCATGTTACACCATTGGCGCATTTGGTCAGCCTTAAGGGTGTCACGTGGCTTTGGCTGCGTCGAATAACTCATCAGATCCGCGTGGCCCTACACGTGGTTTGAACAACGTGAATCACGGGTAATGCGCATTTATCTTTTAACCATTAAAATTTAAATCACAAATTAAATCACAAATACAATTTAACTACAAGTAAATACAATGTACTTCATTCGGTGTGTGAGAGTGACTATCTTTAAACATTGTGCTGGTACTATCACATGAGTCCCATCGCCTACACTATACTCTTAAAAATAATGGCTCGTTGTGGGTTCTTTAGAAAATAGAATGGTTTTTTATGGAACCATTACGAAAATAACAATTCTTTGATATCCGAAGAAAGGAAAAAATACTTGCAACAGTTGCTGTGAGGGTTCCATACAGAACCATAAAGAGTTCCACCAGATCAATGGTTGAACAACCATAAAAGGTTTTATTAGAGCTATATTTGTCTAAAAGTGTACGTAAAACCCCCAAAGTATACAAACAAACATATTTTGTTAAACGATAAACGAACCTGCATCTGAATATTTATTTTCATTTTCCGTTTTTATGAAACAAGGGTCTGCATTACAAATTTGCCACAGCAGGCCTAACAAATCGAATGACTACAAAAGGCAAGAAACGGCTAGCGATTCATATTCGATCCCGCGGAGCCACGCGACTGCATGACATCTATGTCGTATCAGTGAGATAGTTTTGAGTATAATGAAATGTACTAAGCAACCACATTCGTGTATGTTTAAGGTAAAGATATAAATACTTTGTTTTTTATTTTCAGAAGCCTTCATGGAGATAAATATACCATAAGCATTAATCTTGTTATTGCATTGATATTAGCCAATATTGTTTTACTACTGTGTGCGAGTGGCCCAGATATACAGGTAATTTTCAGAAACTCATATACAAGTTTTCTGCGTTTTTTTTTTTATATAGAACTGAGTTGTTCAAACTAAACTGGATCTTTTTTTATTAATCTAAGGCAGTTATTCTGTGTTTTATCGTCTTTAATTCCACTATTTTAATTAATTTGCCATAAACTTTTAGTCTTTATATGATATTTTGAGGAGAATTTATGACATGTCTCCAGCTTTTTCTCTAATAAAATGTGGTTTAAACTTTGATGTTACAGGCGCTCTGTGTCGCTGGTCGACTTCTGTTGTATTTTTTCCACTTGGCGGCCTTTTCATTCCTGCTTGTAGATGCCTTGCATTCATGCCTTCTTCTGAATCGAAGTTTTCCTCGTTTTGGATACGCTTTCCGTTACTTCATTGTTGGGTGGGGTAAGTGTTAAACCATTCATTGCTAGAAGATGTGTGCTTATATACTATGAAGACTGCAAAATGTGTGTCCATGTTAAGCCCATGAGATGCAGGCTTGACAATAATATCGGAGAACATCAACCGGTCTTGTTAGTTTCTTCCAAAGACAAGCAGTATTAGTAAAAGTAGGAAAACATCATGAACATAAGAAGTGTTTAATAAGACTTGTTTGTTTGTTTGATGGGGTTGACCACTGTATTTTCGTTATTTTGCGACACAGAGCGCCTATTGACCACTGTATTTCACTTTTAGTTAACCGAGTTAGCTTTTATTCACACAAATATTCCTTGTCATATCAAAGATCAGACAAAACATTGTCGTCAGAATCGTCCCAGGGGCCTATTCTTAAGTGTATAATTTATTTTTGTGTACGGTAGGTAGAACATAGGTCTGCACATCAAGCATAATTGAGTCCCTCAGAACAATAGTGGTCTATAGTTGATATTTTCTTTAAACAAAACCAAAATATATTTTAAAATTAGCTTACAATATATAACACCTTTCTTTCATCTATATTATTTGATTTTGAGTATGCTTTCTCTTTGTAAAAGGCTTCTTTACCTTTAACCTACATTTTCAAATTCAAAATCATAAAATATGCAGTTAGACCACTATTGTCCTAAATGGCACGATTATTGTTTCAAGTGAAACGGTCTTTAATCTTTCATTAGATACATGTTCTCACTTCTTCCTGGTTAATATAAGTTCGTTCAGTGTTTCTGACTGGGACCATTATCGGCAAATCGCCAATACCTGTTGAATTCTGTGTGTTAAATAATTATACACACTGGCAATGACAGCTTTCAGACGAATCATTTGTTGGAAATCAGAACTTAGTAACTCACGAGAGTCTGGGGTATTTATATATACAATAATTAATCTCATTTCATGGACACTGTCCATACATAGTAAGTACATCTCCCACTGGAATTCTTCGTTGTACAAAGCTTTTAAGATCACTAGTCGGAGACGTGAAACCATTATCCTGGTGAATTTAATTATGTTTAATCCAAAGTGTGGTTTGTGATGAATGTGATTCTGGCTTATTTTTAAACTACCGATGTTTTCGATCTACACTGATAGAATGGGAACAAGACTTGTCGACAACAGAAATAGACAGAACACTGTAAGCTGCTCGTTCCAAGCTATATAACCGGATTACCGCAAAAATGAATCCTTGACAATAATGATCACAATAATGCTAGCGGTGATGTAGTCGCTTGGAGGATACGTTGAATTTCTTTGCGTAACTACATGCATATTTCGTTTTTTGAATAAATTTTCCGAATTATTTCTTTTATCGGTCTTTTTATCATGTAACTTCCTTGTATGGAAATATATATTTTATTTGTTTGGATTAATTGCTTAAAATGTATCTAATGCTTACATTTATATTTTTGTGCGTGAACACCGGGACACAGTATATTGCCTTGTATGACTAGGTCTTCGATGCCCTCTCTGTTGTCAATTTTCCTATAATGATCCTTTAACGTTCTTGCGTTATAACCCTTGTTTGTATGAAGGAGTTCGAATACCAGACCTCGTGTTTTGTTTACCGTACTTTAGGGTTTGCACCATACAGTAAATATGTCATAATTTTTGTTAATAGATATGGTTTTTATCTCGAAATTTCACCTAGAGCTATGCGTATAACTAATTGATAACAACAAGGCATGCGTTGCTTTGACCAATGAATATGCTTCCAATATACAGACCTGACGTTAACTAATCGATTATTGTTTCGCTTTAATCAGAATTTACCCTAGGGGGATGCCTTTGATGAGACTATTTTCCGTTCGTTGTAACCAGTTAGTTATCAGCGAGGACGGCCAAATGGATCATGTATCGCCTTTGTGTTTATAAAGGCATATGTCTCGATGATACCGTATCTGCCTAAAGACATACTACTGATGAGTTATTTTGTTTTTTTCGGGTATAATTACGAGCTGTAATGAAAGGCCTAGCGAAATGTCGTGTTTGAAAAGCTACATCCCAGCTGAATTCGGTTTTTAATATTTTGCTCCGGTTTACAGAATCAGGGTTTCAATTCCCAAATTTAAAAGAAGAAAAAAAAACATGGGTGATATTTCGTTTAATTTGACTTTGACAAACAACAACTATCCAATGGATCATGTCACAATCATTTCAATTTCATTTAATTGCGCTGAAACCCAGCTTCAGTGAAGTGTCTTGTTCGTCAAACCAGTGCCCTCAAATTTCACAACTAGAAATAATAGTTTTTGGAGGGTTTTTACGAAAAGAGGATGGTTCTTCATGGAACCATTACGCCAAAACGGTTCTTTGATATGAAAACAGAGTGATAAATACTTGGAACAGTTGGTGTGAGAATTTCATACAGAGCCACAAAGGGCTCAACCGGAGCCATGACTGAAGAACCTTAAAGGGTTCCATTAGAGTCATATCTTTCTAAGAGTGTAGGAGAAACACGAACCAATCTGTTTGTGATGTTTTTGCATTTTGTTTTGTGGTTGACCAGTGTCTGTTTGTTGTCAGTGGCGTCGAGAGTGGTTCCCACCACCTATTGGACTTACCCGTCGTCATATGAGTGAAATAACCACAAGTACGACGTAAACCCCAATCAAACTAACTATCAAACAGGATAGACAGAAGGTTACATCACTGTCTAACATTTCCGTAATTTGTTTTCAGCAGATTACATTGTGGTCTTTAGTGTATTACATTGTGTATGTGAATGTTCTCTGATGGAGACACGTTATGCATCTTTTTATTTCCTACATATTTGTCATTGTTTTTTTTTCCAATGTCCTGTGCTGTCTTTGTTAGACGTATTATCATATGAGTGACAAACCCTGCACATACGGGGTATACTAATTTTTCTGTATTGTAATTAAGGACGTATACTCACTCTTCGTGGCATTCTCTAAATTATATATAAAAAAATAGTCTAGAGATGTTCGGTGCCATATGTTTCCCTTATATTGTTTCCAAAAAGTTTGTTTTTAAACGAACTGTTTCGTCCACCAGTCTTACAAAGGACATAATGCGCTGTCCTTCCTATGTGTTTAGTTTATAATGACCGTAACCCTAGCTGAACCAAACATATTGATACCTTGGTTAGCAATTCATATATAGTTGATTGATTTTTTTATGTTTCCAGGAATTCCATCTGTTCTTATAATCATAATGGTGGGAGTTTATGTCACGGATTACAATGGAGAACCCAACCATTGCAAACATGTGTAAGTATATTATTATAAATAAATCTCATCCATAATATAAGTCACAATACAGATATGTTTTAATATAACTGGATTGACGTATCCAACATAATTATCAAAAAAGGATTTAATATAACTGGATTGACTTATCCTACATAATTATCACTAAATTATCAAAAAAGCCTTATTGTCCGATGCAAAGGTTGGATGAATATAGCTTCCGCTCACAGCCAAAGGTGGCGACTTTCCATGACAAATAACGTTTATATTGGCGATTAACAGAAAGTAATATAACAAGGTATATGTTCAGAGTTGTTGAAAAAACAAATGGATTTTGTTTACATATCGAGCAGAGAAAATAATCGTTTAAAGAGTGATTCGGTCAAATTTATGTTTATATGTAAGGAAAGGCTGCTGTCATATTCCAAGCTCTATCTCCAAAAGTACTCAATGTATCGTTCTGAAATTTATTCACCTAACAGCTGGCATATTGGGACTGTACATTGTCATTGTGCTATTGATGTAACTGTCTTCAAAGTTTGTCTGTCCGTCCATCTGTTCATCATTTGCCTCCACTCTACCTCCTGTCATATTCTGAGGTCTGTTGTCAAAACTACATGTATCGAGATGAAATTTATTTTATTTAACAGCTGGCATATTGGGACAGTGCAATGTCATGGTGCTATTCAAGTAACTTTCTTGGAAGTTTGTCTGTCCATCCATATGTCCGTCATTTGCCTTCACCCTTCTTCCTGTCATATTCCGAGCTCTATCTAAAAAACTACGCAATGGATCGAGCTCAAATTTGTTTCATTTAACAGCTGACATATTGGGACTGTACACTGTAATGATACTGTCATGATTCTATTCATGTAACATTCTTGGAAGATTGTTTGTCCGTCTGTTCTTTGCCTCCACTCTACCTACTTCATATTTTGATGTCCACCGAAAAAAGTACTCAATGTATCGAGCTGAAAATTGTTGCATTTAACTGCTGACATATTGAGACTGTTCACGGTTCGCATGAATGCTATTCATGTTATATTCCTGAAAGTTTGTCTGTCCATCCATCCGTCCATTCTTTGCCTCCACTCCTGTCATATTCTTATCTCTATCTCAAAAAGTACTCAATGTATCGAGATGAACTTTG
>JAQQZZ010110222.1:4147-15508 GCA_030265115.1 Mopalia vespertina | reverse complement strand
TGGCGCCCCCCCCCCCCCCCCCCGATTTAATGGTCGTACATAAACGTTGTTAACAATTATTAATTAACAAATGTCTTGATACAAACAACTACATGAAAAGTGACAGTATAATAAATAAAAATGCTTGTCATGTAGAAGGGTTCAGTCTTGGAAACTACAATCACATGACTCAATTATCACCTCAAATGTTACATTGTATATAAGATATGTATAAAAGAAAAACAATCTTAGAAGTTGAAACAAACATGTAGTCCCACTAATACGTTTAACATGTGCATTGTACTGTTTCAGCCAGAGTAGGGTCCTTGGCGTAGCCATAAATTCACCAAGGGGCCGGGAGAACACATGTACGGCCAATACCCCGGCCAAAAACGCGAGGGTCCACGGACCGTCTAGGACCAGGAAATTGTGAAACCGAAGGAGGGCGGAGAAGCAATCAGACAAATTATGGACAACTTAAATTACACTCAGTTCCATAAGAAGATTGACCTATGTTTGTTCAAATCTAAAAATAAAATAATCAAAAAGAAGACAACCCTGTAGGCCCTACTTGTAAACATGATCTTTCCCGTAATTTGATTCCAATTGAAGCATTTCAACCGATATGTCGTAGTCTAGAGCCCGGAAGCTATGAAAGTGACCAATAAAATTTAAGTTCAGTCCTATAAGAAAAATGATATTCGATGATATATTGTTTAAAGTACTTGTACAAGTTTTAGATCCTCATGCTGGGACCGAAAGCTATAGTGTTACGTAGATTTGCTCAGGAGTTGCTGTTTATGATTTATTCAAGAATGGTATTATTTTGTACGAATCTACCACAATTTTACCAATAAGAGAATAACTTCATCTTACACATTCTCGTTCAGGTCATTTGATTTAAAGTTAACCATTTTAGCTTTTTCCGTTAACCTAAAAGGCCTAAATCCGATTTTGGAAACCGAAGGAGGCAGATAAACTATACTGGTTACGTATCAATTCATTTATTAGTTCATTCCAAAATTTTAAATATTACATTATATTGCTGTATGAAGTGAAACAGGTGCTTTTAACACGGATAGTTAAGTGGTTTTGATCGTGCATTTACAACAAATGTCGATTGTTAAGACTTTGACACACATATCCTATTGAATTCAAATCATGCACATGTCGGTTACTGAAATCTAATATGAATTGGTTTGAGCTTGGTGAATGCGCTCTTTCATCTATTTGTCTGTTTAACTGTATGCGAGGCACCGATACGATTATTGTCTAAAACTGTAGAATAACATCCTTAAATCTGTTCAGCTGATTTAAAATATATTGATGTGTTTTTGTAACTAGGTTGCCCTGGGGTACGTATGTTATATGGAAGATTAGAAGAATGTTACGAACATAGAGATTGACCAAGAACTTGTTTACACAGATTTCTTAACTGCTGAAAATTGTTCTCGCCGAAGGCGCGCAAAAGGAATTTGTTTTTTAGTTCGGGCGCGGGGCCCCGGCGGGTACGGTGCCCTAGGCCATGTGCTACTCCCCTCCCCAGTCCCCACACTCACCCTAAATGTGCCACTGGTGGGTTCCATAAGGTTAATGAATGGTATACGGTGTAAATATTCCATCTGGCATTCACCGATATCCCTATGATGTCAAAATTAGCTTTATTATTAATAGTTCAAACAAAAACCATTTCCAGTCAATTAAAATAAATAAAACCAACAATTATTGTGTATACTTGTTAAATGTTTTAAATCCAAGCTTTTTGATCATAGCAAAAAATGTCATTAATATCTTTATAGTATGCATGCAGTTCAAAACCCCAGATTAAGCCGATGGTCAAACATAATTATCGGCCTTTGAATTGTTCTATTCGATGTGGTAAATACCGTTAAAGTCTTATCGACTCCAATATCTGTTCAGAGGAAATTTAAAATGGAAGTTACGTGTAAAGTAACAAACTGATCATATACAATTGACTACAGTAATCTAAACAATAAGAATTCAGTCCAACTGCAATATATTTAGGGACAAGTCTATAGCCGTTAATGGAATCAAATCGAGTTTACTAACATTTTGATCTATACTTTCGCATTACCTAATCATTAACATGTATATCAGCTGATTCCGTCCGCACCTGCTATATAAACGTTGGCCATTGTGTATGATGTCATTAGGATTTCGACAAGTCGGGGTTACAAGTAGCAACAGCTACATGAAGAAGTTGTTCTCTTGTGGCTCCAAACATGTTATAAAATTCCTCACATTTTTGCAAGGATAATTTACGTGCCTATTTTCCATAGTTTATTATAATTGTACTATTACGGAGTTAATGTGTTTAGGGTTTGATTTTAAAGCTTTAGTCTAAGATTTTGCAAACTTCACAATACAATCACCATAGCTTGAAAGCATAATATAATCGTTATACATTAGTACAAGTTGAAAACCACGACACGAATAGGTAGGAGGTGAAATTCTAAAGATTGAGATATTTTGCAAATTTTATCATAATTTACTACACTAAAATGTCCTTTCTTCTGATAGCTTGTAGTTTTTTTGTAAAAAAAAGTGTGTCAAACTGACGGTCGTTTGGACTTTAAAACTAAAGATTTCAAAACCCTGAATATTTAGTATGTACTTCATTGGGATCACTCAAGAAGAAGCATTTATACACATTCTTAAAAATATTACAATTTGATAAACCTTTAATATGATTGTGTCTTAATTTTTTTTAGTACCATTTGGCAGGAAGATAAACTTCAAGGGCTTATTATATACAATTTCAAGGGCTTTATTATACACAATTGAAACGAAAAAGGAAGGGGGAAAAAATTGCGTGATACATATATTCAGACACGAGAACAAAGGCAGTCTGTTTGTTCGAAAGTACGAATTGGATAATTCCAAGACTAGATAATTTAACGAGATCGATTGATAGATTTAAGTTATAAACTATGTATAAAAACTGACAAAGTTAAACACAGTTACATTGTCCAGTGAAAACCCAACAGGTTGAGAAATCTTCACAGTTCTGCTGATTCGCCGTTCTGGTGAAATATCTCATCAATGTCGTACTTTGATCCCTGCATACAACGGAAACTATTGATCCTTTAAAATTTAATTCGCTTCGCATTATTTTTATAGAAAATGCTTGGATAAAGTCTGTTGAAAGTCAGCTTCACTTTGACGAACGCTTATTTATACGTCAAGAGACATTCACTTCGAGTATAACTTGAGGACATTTTTGCTCTCGTTGAAAACTTCATTATAAGGTTGACGTTCACCAGGATCGATCTACAAGTGAGTGTCACGTGACATGGTTGCTGAGAATTCACGAGGTTAAGTTGGCGATCTCCCAAAGGCGACGTCTTACCGACCATGTACAATTCCACTTGTGTTTTTCTTTCTTTAGGGCCTCAGACACGTCAATGAAGGCCTCTCCTAGTTAAATCTTGATAATATTAGATTTGTTAAACTCACAACGAGTTGACCCTCTCTAGAGTTTTATGACAAGCGATAGGCCCTCGAAGCATAGGTCGGACTTAAATTAACCTAATATTGCCAAATTGGTGAACGCAAGAGCAGAGTTTTCTGTCTCCAGGGTCACATTAGCAACACAGCCTGTCTTAGTTTTGTCTTTTCTCTCCGGGTAAGGTTGACGAAGAAGGACTCGATATGTGAAATGTCAAGAGAAATCCACTGTTAAAACCTCGTCAACGGACAGCGCATCTCTAACCAGAAAAGCTGACCTGGGCTACAAGACACATGGCACCATCTATGCTGTCAAGAACATCAGAATCAAACTTAGTGATCACACGACTGCTGTTCTGTGGTTAGTGCTATTAGACGGATGCAAAACCTAACTTTTAAGCGGTGATGAGTCATTTAATTCAAATAATTAAGGAAATATTATGAAAATGTTCAGTGCATATGTGTGGATTAACAGCATAGTTGATGGGCGGGCCAGTAATGTGGCATGTCAAGTCCACCATACAAAAATGCTTTATGTGGCTGTCATAAATTTGTGTAACAATAATTCAGGTACAAAAATATAAAATAAAAAAATAATCTATCTTTCTAAAAGAAACATAAGTTTGTTTTTTTTTCATTCAAAAGAACATCGTACCTGGTTATAGTCATAATCGAACCGAAACGGTTTGGAAAGTTGTGCCAATTTATTTGACACGATTTGACGGAAAAAAACACTGTAAAAAAAACTATTTAATTTTATGGGAAAAAGTGAAAAAAAAAGGTTTGATTTCTTATAAAATAAACATTTAATGGTATAGAAAGAAGTTTTCCAGTTACCATTGGTGGAAATTCGTCATACAAAGAAATTTCCATAATGACGACGTCAAACCTTAACCAAACAACAAACACTCAGTCGATATCACCTTTATATGATATGTAAGTCTCGTTGTCTTTATTTGACTTCCGGGTACCCCGTCCAAGTCTTGTCACTATGTTTGAATATGTGTTGCTATGGTTACAGCTGTATATGACTGGAATGGATAATTGGCATATTTTTTTTACTTTCCGTTTATGCTAGAACTAGAAAGAATATAGGGGGGTACCCGAAAGTGGAGTTAATTACGATAAATATCGCAGATCACATGACGTGATTTACAGGAGCAAAGGTGTTATCATTTGATAAGACGAGACTAGGCTTTCGGATTTTATTTCTTGACCACGAAAGTGTGTAAATCTAGCAAACAATTGCTAAACTATTATATCAGAAGGAAGGCCATAAGAGACTGTTGTAATAAATCAGCTTACGTAAATCTACTTTTCACGCCTACGCTTAGACATCAGTCAATCTTAAGATACCGTATGGCTCGATATTGAAATTAAGTTTTGTGAATGTTATCGTATGAGTGTGGAAGACTTTGATGAACTTGTCAAGCGAGCCATTTAATTAACAATATCTAGTCCCAATTTACCGAACAATCTTAGACATCGTGCTTGAAAACTTTCGGTTGACCGTAAAGCCATTTGTACTTTTTTTACATCCTTATTGAAAATGTAATTTTCATTGACACATTTGTTTTCAAGAGTTATAGTTTCCTTTTTTCAGATTTGTCTGTTAGGGTCTTCGTGTTTTATTTCTGATAAATATTTAATAAACTGTATAATGTATCAATTCTTAAAAATTAATATTCAATCTACAAAGAAAATGACATATAACAGAATGTGGGGTAAAACACCAGTTAAATCATTAAAATAAAATACTTCAATCAATCGATCATATAATCAATCAAACTGGTTTTTACGATGCTATAATGTGTGGAGCTTCAGTTAGGAAATATAGTTAAAACTGGTGCGTAAATCTTCCCGATGCCGCTCTTGTTTATTTTGGCACCGTAAAAACATAAATCAGACCTTATTCAAATTTAGAATACGTTGCAGCTGTACATATATATTATATACGAAATGCTTTCTGTATCAAAGAAGTAGACACCGTCCTTTTGTTGTGTATACACAACAAAACAAAATAATAATCTGATTGCTATATTGTTTGACGTTTTGCTATAAATTGATATTATATTTTACGAATTAAAATACCAAGCTTTGATGGAACGAAAGCGGTTTACGACACGGTCAAGGAAGTAATTCTACATCTTTTGGAATGAATTCTCTAACTGCAAAATAGACTTTTACATTACATAAGTAAAAACACTTTAACATATATGTAAAAAGACTTGAACATAAGTAAAATAAAAGCAACATGAATTCAGCATATGTAGAATGAAGGTAGAAGCGATATCGGCTTTCCATAGAAGGTGGGAATCTTAATTTGATTTGTGCTACTCACATTCGAATAAAAATTGTACGGTGTAATGTATATGCCATGATGTTGATAGTCCCACTTTCTTTTACTTTAACATCCATGTAATATATTGAGAAACAAGGATTATGATGGGTTTTGGTAAAAAGTACTGAATAGTTTCCCTGGTATGTAGGCATAAACAATATGGCATAAACTGGCCACCATATCTTTATACATTTTATGTAGCTGGCAGTCATATTTAAATTTCTTGTCTTTATTGTGTATACCCACTGAAGGAAACATCTGTGATAAACCCTTGTTCGATACTAATGTAAGAGGTTAGAAACCCAGAACCGTCTAATTGTCGTGTATATGTATCACTGACAAGACGAATGGGTTCATGTGGTGTTTTTATGTCTGTTGTGTTCGTTTAACGTTGTCTGTTGGCCGACATCTCGACATTTCGTCCATGATGCATCCGGCTAGACTCACCAAAATATGGAAAATCTTTTGTGGGGCCATTACTTTATTTCCCTCTCAACAATAAAAGCGGAGAATCGCTGACGGCTGCTTGGGTGGGTTTTGACGGTTTCGGTTTTCAACGGGAGTTTCCGTATAACTGCCGGAAGTATTTCATATACGCCACTATGCAGTTCTAAGCGCAGACAAGGACGTGCTGTATGCCGTTGAATGGAATTCGTGAAGAAGACTTATTAAGCTAAAGAGACGCTAGGCGGCTTGGTTAACTTTCTGTTACCGGATTCCTGTTAATTAATAACACGTGACTTCATTAGTGGCACTGGCTTGGAGCGAGTAAATCGACTCTACTTGAGAATGACACCCCACCCATTAGATTCTAGACACCAGCATTGGCTAGAGAGGTTCGTACCTTCGGGCAAGGCTCAAATATGTGAAAGAGATCTCTCTTGTAAATATGGGCAAGGTTGTCTGATGTGTCAACCACACATTCCTAAATGACAGATTAATCCAAGGTGCCAAATGATATCATGATCATTCATGATCATTCGTCCTTACAGAAGATTTTATACAATATATCAAGAAAAGAGGTAAAGATGCATATATATTACAGATGAATCGAAGCTGCTGGAGATCGAGTCGGAGCGCAGTGTGCAGTGAGTTTCCCAACAGAGTCCATTTAACAGCAGAGCAAATTGTTAAGGCAACATGTCGACTTTATTCTCACTAAGTATCGGCTATATAAAAATCCTGAATATATGGCCACTGACAAAATAATGCCAATCTCTCGAGAATTGCCAGGATAGGGTTTACTTTTAAACATCCAATTAAAATTCTCTATTAGCCGTTTATAGTCTAAATCTTCATACAGACTTTGATTGGTTGCCCACAAAGTTGTTTTTTCAGACAGCCAATTAAACAGACGCGGCCGTAGATACGACATAAACAACTGCAGTCATAAAAGATTTAAATGGCATGACCCTGTTGATTTCATTCGCTGTTACCCGATACTGGCCTTCCCCAGAAATTTTGTCAGAGGATAAAACAAAAAAAATAATTTGAGCAGACTTTTGATTAACCCATATCCTAATCGATAGAATGTCGTCAATAAATGAAACCCGAACAAAATTTGTATATTTTTAAAAGTATCTATATTGAATTGTATCAATGAATCCGTTTTCATTCCCTGTTTTCTAAACAAATCGACAATGTAGTCGTTATGTAAGTGAAATTCCAAAAAGTGAGACCGACGATAAATGCCAATCAGTCAATTAAACTTTGAGAGATATCTTTGTCTGTCAAATATCAAGTGCGGGAAATGTGAATTTATGCTTCATTTCTTATTTTACTACATGGCGTAAAGGAACCGCATTATTGCTCGGCGGGTTTGGTATGTACTTGCTTATCTCCCCTAGTTTTATCTCGGGCAAAACTACCTTCGAGAAAGGGATTGAGCTAATCGTTGATAGACGCTGAAACGCCCTGTAACAGGTTTTGGAAATTGACTGAAACACGGTTGCAACTCCATTGCAACTGATTGCAGAAAGTATCATGTCGCTCTTGCGAACGTCGTATGTATAGATGGAAAATCTTCTGTTGCATTGAGTTGCTGTCATTTGCATGAGGTTGTATGTCAAACTATAAAAATTAATAAAAAAATCCTTAAATTTGATTGCACTGATGCTCGTGTTTCAATTTCATGCCAATGCTGCAGATCTAAATGAATCTATAATATAAAAAATGAATTTATTGTAGAAGTTAACCGACATTTTGAGTCAATGTTCCTTTGTTACATTTCTTAAGACGTGTTTCTTTGATTTTTAAGTACTGTTTTTAAAAAAACTTTTGGCTTTTGCCAGTCCACCTTACAAAGGAGTTATCTGTCCATCAGAGCGGTATAATCTGACAATATGATGGGTGTCTGGAAAGGGAAAATGTGAAGTGTGCAAAATGAAAAATCTCGTTTTAAGATAAAAAGGAAAAAGGAGAAGAAGAAAAACCCCTATAGAATTGTTGCTTCTTGTTGTTTCTTGTTGTTGTTTCCTACTTATGGTCTCTTCATTCTTATGATGCGGACATCCATGATCAACAGATTAATTTGTCAGTTATGTCAACACTGGCTCGCCGATTAACCTTCTATGTGATACAGATCTCTTGGGATAAACTATATCAACGAAAGATATCTATATGAGTTCTGGTAAGAAAATGTTAGAGAGGTCAAAATGCAACTGAGCACGCGCGATGATAAAGCCGTGTCGTCTGCTTACATAGCTCCATGGTGACACGCGCCGACTCTTACCATAGAAAAAAAACCCTGCGGTGTTTGGAAATACCTTTGCGTCGAACCGAATTTTGCTTGGGGAGTTTTAAACAAGGACGTAGTATAAATATTGACTGGGGTTCTTGGTTGATCTTTAATCAGCGCGTCTACAATCTCCTCTCAAAATTGTTTTCAAGCTAGCGGCCATTGCTTTGGGATGTTTTCCTCTCTGCTGTCGAAGTTGTCCTGGCCACATGCTGCAGAGGTAGTCCTCCTTTACCACATGCTGAATGCTCCGATTTGAAGCTTGACATCTATACGGAATTAAATAGAAATATCAACTTTGTTGTTTCCTTGGTTAATTTAATGTATAATGATGAGTATTTGTTTTATTTTAGCTACTTAATCGTGACTTAGTAGATTTTAACATATTGCCGATTATATCACAGGCTAACAATTATGTTTTTAACGGTGAAAGGAAATTATGTTTTGCTACCGTTTTTTTTTGTTCAATACTTCCATCCCTGAACTCAGCTGTAACATTCAGCTAGATGCCCCACACCCTAATCCATAAAGACAAGATCAAATGGTTTATAAGTATTTATATTTGTACTTGCAGTGAGTACAATTATATAAACCGGTGTTCACTGCCCTCTTAAACTTGATAATCTTCAGTCACGTGTTTTCTTTTGTGATGACGAAAAGAACAAACAAAAGCGAGTAAGCAAGCCAACCAAAGATAAATAAACAAATAAATAAATTAATACATTTTGTTTGTGTTTTTAGCTTGATTTTTTTTTTCAACCCTAACACCACCTGGTCATATATTTACAATATATCATCCACCTGGTCGGATGACAAAGCAAATAAACAAATTACTAAATTAATTGCTGTTGCTAGAAAAAAAGCCTAATGTTCGCTATACGCATGCAACCATATCAAACTCTATACATTGTTATTGTTTCTCGTGTCATATTAAAAATCCAACGTCTACTGGATACAAGGCTACCTGTACAGTAATCACACAGTAAATAGAGGTTCCCCCTGAGTCTATTGAGGCCCGAGGGTACACAAAGATTAAGACAACCAATAAAACATGAAATGAAATATTTAATGATTCCGAATTAAATTTCTGATGAGGGCAGTGAATGTTTTCATATCGTTTGGTTCATGCTGGAATGGCTTGCAGGTATACAATCCATATACCCGCCCATGTTATTTTCTCTCCGCTGCCAATCATCTTCTGTTCCCTCGTGTCTTCGTGCTGGCAAATTCTCAGGCTCGGAAATCTCTATCCAATTAGAAGAAAGCTAGAGGCTATGATAGAGCCGTGTCTAATATTTTCTTGCCCTTACAGAAGAAATGAAAGCATAAACATATCCAGTTGTGATTCTTGGTTTAGTTTTTGGATAGTGCGCGAAGCTGGCGTGCGTATAAGCGCGGAAAATGAGCGCTCGCGGGCGCTTCTGATTAACCTAGTCCCTTGGTATCGCGAAATTAGCGAACTTTCATCAGTCTCTAAGTTTGCGATCTGATAGCTTATCGGGCCTCCATATCGCTGATATACTATGAAGCTATAGATGGCTACGAGCTACTGCCTATTATTTCTTGCTCGAGCCAAAACGCATTAGGAAGTCACTTGTTTCGGGGGATTCTGTTTAAAAGCCGTATCTTCAAAGATGATAAACGGTGATAACGAATCGTGTACAACAGAAAGCCTCATTAGCTATTCTCATATAGAAATAATATATAATATTGTATATTTACCTCGAGGCTCATCTATTGTGAAGTCTATTTTATAAGACATATGCCTTATCGTTAAAATCTCCACATCATAATAAAAACCTTCCCAATTTCGTCAACTACGTTTCATTTAAAATATCTATAATATAATGCGAATTAAGAAAACCCTAACTTAAACAGAAGGCTGATTGTTTTTCGCATCTGATATTTATTCGTAGTGACAGGCAAATCGGTATCACGTTATTAAAAGTTTGATTTGAATCAATAGAGATAAGATTTGTACCGTATTAACAAACTACAATTTAACAGCCTCTACTATATATTTCCACCAAAATATGGTATGTTATACTTATATTAAAGACTACTTATTTTTAAACACTTTGATTTGGTTTCCGAATTCGACAAGTTTATAAACTCAATATTTTGATTTTACCGAGAAATCGCTGGCTTGAATCACATCAAAAAGTATCTTATTGTTTAACAAGTTTTATACGACGTGCTCAAAGAATTGTCTAGGGACATTGAATTGACTGGGATATATCTAGTGAACAGTTGACGATAAACTTTAGGATAAAAAAATTTGTCTGAAAGATGTTTTATACTGTATTTGAAGTTTTGACAGTTATTTGGTGCCAAAAATGAGGACATTGAAACTAAAGCTTGAGGAATCCACGTCGTCATCGCTATATCATGTATGTATACCATGGAATCAAAGCTAGACGGAAAGAACACATGAAATACTTGGATCAAGTTAATACATTGAGTATAGCATTTTAACATAAAGATGCCCTAGGTGCTCATAATTATTTGTTAGAACCAGGGTAATCATGAAAGTGCCTTATCGATGACTTTGGAGAATGTCTATTGAACAATAGCTAATGATAAAGACAAAAGCATGTGGTAAAATAGGTATACCATACTTTTGCATGCTTTATGTAACTCTCCGTATATTATAGAATTAGTCTACTTTTGAATGCTTTATGTAACTCTCGGTATATTATAGAACTAGTCTATTTTTGAATGCTTTATGTAACTCTCGGTATATTATAGAACTAGTCTACTTTTGAATGCTTTATGTAACTCTCGGTATATTATAGAACTAGTCTACTTTTGAATGCTTTATGTAACTCTCGGTATA
>JAQQZZ010110221.1:0-22009 GCA_030265115.1 Mopalia vespertina | reverse complement strand
CGGATAATAAATTCGTTATAGACTTTTTTCGAAGGGTGTACGGACTTTTATGATCGTCCTGCGTCGATACGATTTATGTTAGCTTCCGAGTTACCTCCCCTGACGACCAGCGCTGCCATGACAACGCAGCTTTCATGAGGCTGATGAGGCTGCAAAAAAAGCGCCACCCTCACAGCTGTTTCCCATTTTTTAGCGTTATTTAAGCTGTAAAGCAGATGTGGTTAGAACTAACTTCGTGTCAACCAAAAAGCGATTTCAAAAGTAAGTTTTATTAAATTTCGATAATAATTTTTGAAGCGGAGGCGGCCATGTTAGTTTTTATATTACCCGTGAACTCATGTGAAATTCGAAATCCCCCGATGTGTACGGGTTTTTACCCCCCAGCAAATTGACCAATCAGAACACAACGAATTTGGTTGACGGATAATAATACCTTATATCCTCTTATAGTAGACGCACATTAACGGGTCCTCGTTCTGGGTTGTAAACAAAAAATATAGAGATAATAAAGAAGCACGCTTCCATTCACAGAGAATCAAAGCCGGGTCATTCATTGCTTACGGGTCCAAACCATTATTGACTGAATAATGAACTGAACCTAATATATATATGCTACTACCTGCTCGAAAATCAGCTCCGTCGACTTATTAATCATATTGCCGTTACCCTTGCTGACAGAGCTTAGAAGCCATCCATGTTAAAAAAAGTTAAATGAAAGTTTTTGCTTCCGGCAAAAAATTCGGCGGAAGGTAATACAGTGGGAAAATCGAATAAACAGTTGACGATAATTACTTACAAGTATAGTTCGTCATCTGACCAAAAAGTATGGATCAAAACTCAATATTTGGAGTTAAATCCACTTGAACTCATACACAATTCTGTTTGCGAATACACTCAGATTTACTTGACCTTTGAACTCCTATAAATTTATTTCCGAGTATTCCGATGAAGTGTTCGAGAGAGTTCGCCCACTGATCGGTTAAATCGTGCACAAATTTGGAAATGTCCGCCTAAGATATGTAACTTTACAATGACGTAGGTAAAGATTAATCGTGTATTGTGCATGCGTTATTTCATACTTTCAAAAACATGAAACAAAAAGTTCACAAAAAATTTAAACGTCAGTCGCTGTTCATGTCGATCATTTGTGTTATTTACAGGTACGAATGAATTGGAAATGTACACTGTTCAATCCTATATCGAGTAAATCTACAAAGATAGTCCATTCTGCGACAGTGCTGTCTGTTTAAGCGAGACGTCGGGTAAAATCCACGCTGTACCAAAATCGGGTTACAGGCTATGTGTTTGACAGTTGATTGTCAGAATTATTAAATACAAGTTAAACATATCAGCCCAGTGTTTGGGTTTTCTACGATAATACATGTATATTATTTATCTATTTCTTAACAGAGATCAAGTTATTTTATCTGTCGTCCATACCTTGACTTTAAAAAAAAAAGGAAACAAATCTCGCTTGTATTGCTAATGCTGAAATTCGTTAGTCAAACTTGTGGATGCCCGCTGTTTTCTCAACTGAAATGTCGCCAGATCCGAGTAAACATGATGTGAATACTTTGATTGATGGGTGCCGCCAAGTTTCACCAAAACTATACACCTCTGCCGCAGTTAGTTATATGTACAGCATTATGTAAACCACTTAACGTAATTCGAAATATTACTTTCAAATGTATTATTATTATCTGTTTGTGGAGGAATAAGCTTTAAAGCTGGTAATTTAACCCTGAGTTTATATGTAGACGATTACGTCATGGTAAAACTCGAAGTTAGTTTCCAAGGGAGATAATTAAGTAGCTTTAATCTCACACACATTCAAAACACGGAGGTCTTCATACTGCATATGGTTCAATTATTTTGTGAGAGGTATCTAAATTGTTTCGACGCTTTGAAATTATTCAAAGTGTGATGTTAATTACATCAGGGTGTGTTCTTTCTATTTCCCCACTCGGAGAGTCATATTTTCCCCCTCCTTTAAGGTTTTGGCTGGTCATTACAGTTGAGACAAAAGTTGGGTGTATATTTAGATTAGTTATACAGCTGAGTGATTGGGTTGGATTGTGTGCAATTTTGTTTCTTGTTTATCTCGCAATAATGCTCTTTAGATTCTTCCTGTTCTTTTTATTTTTTTATTTTTTTCTCTCTGTGCTCTCACAGCTAAGTATACCGCTATCGTCTAAATAAAATGCCCTTGAGTGCGACGATAAACACCAATCAATACTAATAATAGCCATAACTGCTTACTTTGCGCATGCTTCACTTAATGACATAACTGTATTTCAACATGCAATAATACATATAACATTCGATTTTCAATCTATCACATGTAGTTATTTACGAGGGCACCGACCGGCACCTCTTCCGACTTTCTTCCGTTGTCTCTTTGATCTTAGTTGCATCGTTTCCGTGACACCATCCTGTTTTCAAAGCGACATTTAATCGCAATTTCCTCAGTCTTATTTATCTACGCAATAACGTAATTGACATCGGCAGGCGTCTATGTTAGAACTGCAGTGATGTCAACGTGTATTGCGTCAGCGTCAACCAAGAATAGAGCAACTCAGACGCACGGGGGCCAATTAGCCGCAATAGTAAGAGCAACAATATAGTATTAGAACTATATTTATTATATGAATCCGACTCGTTTATTAGGATGAATCGACAAGGCCACGAATAGTTAAACTGACGCGAATTTAAGCGCATTCCCCCGGCGCCCTGGTAAGCAGGTCCTTGAATGACACATTCTATGTGGTCGAGTTTGTTTTTTTCATGTTTTTTAATTATTTTATTTCATTTTGTTGTTTTTGTTGGGGTTTTTTTTGGGGGGGAGGGGGGCGTCAATTATGTTCTGTTTTCTCTAATATTATTATTTAACTTATTTTTCCCTCGACTAATGAATAAGCCAGATATAATGGTGAATCCATGCACATGGAAGTCGTTATATGGATATGATGTGTTGTGAGGCTGAGGCTATACTACATGGGGAAGGGATTTACAAACAAAAAAACACAATTAATGAGCGAATTTAAATAACTGCTCTTTCTTGAACATAGGCAAATTCTGGTTAAATTATTAATGCATTGATAACGGCCAAGGCGACCATGTTAACCATTGGATTTATCAAGCATGTTGATGGATTGTGCAATGGCTATTGTCTTCATGCTCTTAGTGCTAAGCGGCGCAACAACCGAATCTGCTGTGGGGTTTGTTTCGCGTCTCATGATTGTCCGGTCTCGTCTGTGTTTCTTGCCAGTGACCTCAAGATAGGTCAAGTTCCTCTCACCAATTTGACCGGCTCGCTGAAAGACAAGTATACGACGTAACACCCAGATCAAATAGAAAATAATTGGATCGAAAAGGCTTTGATCAATGGGTATAACATGCCAACATTTACAGTAAATGCAAAGGATGTCCGACTACTGCATGACTCTGGAGGTTATTCTAGTCATCTCAACGTCAGACTTTCTTGGAACTTTTCCAACATTAACCAAATCAGAGTCTGGCGTTGTTGGGCCAACGGTTATTGATGTATGACAGTTATTGATGTTGTTATGATATGAAAGTTGGAAGCTTTATCAAACTGCTTCGCGATCCAGAAACGTTCCCATGGCTTCTCGCGCTGTAGGTACTGTTTTATCCAGCTCTTCTGCGTGGGAGTCATGATTGGTACACATTGCCACGTGATTTTAGGGAAGGGTGAGCTGATAAAACGTTTCTGGATAAACATACAAGCAGCCATTCGTCCCAATCAAAATCGTTAATAAACAGAACAATTTGTTAGTGCAAAAAATCTGCAAATGTATAGCATCAAACATATATAGGCAGTGTAAATCTCGTCATTTTCCATTTGACTTCCGGGTACATCCGTCAAATTCCACAGGGTAAAGTTTTGAATATCGGCTTTTCAGAGTTGTGATTGGTTTTGTTGTGGGTTCAGTCTTTGGAATGGATTGGACATTTTAGCATATAATTTGGTAATAAAACTAGAAGAAAAACGATGTACCGGGAAGTGAAATGAATCACGTGTTATCTCTGCCACAAAACTACGTGACTGACAACGTTAAGTTGTTAACTGCGTATAACATTCTCCGTGGTCTGGTCCAGACGGTGTGTTTGGACAACCCCCAATAGTAATACATCAAATCTGTTTTGACGCGGCAACTTTCTCCATATTGTAAGGTATTACTCTTTTGCTTATATTGTGGAGATTTTCTGTCATAACATGATTAATGATATTATTCTCTCTCTGTGATAAATGTCATGGACTTTCAAATAGCATGGCCTCCGATCCTTGGCAAGCGTATATGTAATAGGTAAATCTAATTGAAGCCATACCGAAAACTGTGGCCAGACCAATATAATCTTGTAATACATAATAAAATGTAAGACTATTTTATAGACAATTTGTTTGATACAGGATTTGACGGCCAAAATCAGATGTTGGGTTTTTTTGTTGTTGTTTTTATCGAAACAGCCACGTCAAATCACCACATATTTTAGTCAAGTGAGCGGTTTTCAAAACAACGTTAAATGAGATAATTTACTGAAGCCATTAACTTGAAAACTAGAGGTTTGCAATATGTTTTTGATCAGTTGTTTTATCGGTGCTGTCGACAAAGAGGAGGCATGATTAAAAAGTCTGGAAATGTGTATTTTAATAATGAATTTAATTTAATTTAGGGATTCGTTGTCTTTCGGTTTATATAGTATTGTGCTGGAAACAGAAACAGTCTGTTCAGGCATTGCTTTTGTAATTATACACCCTGGCCATATAAACTACTGCTAGATAAAACATGACCACGTAATGATTTTATGGCCGGATAACAGCATATGCCCTTCAAATCATATAATAACATTATTTATTGCCTGGTCTAGACAATGTCTTGGACGCCTCCCAATAGTAATAAATAAAACCTGTTTTGGCGCAACAAAATATAAGTTTTATTATTAAGTTATTATGTTATGAATGGTGAATGCTTTTAGACGTGGTGTGATCACCGACATTGTTTGCACCCTGTGGTAGAGGTGGTACCTTTTAATAGCATACTCCTGAAACCGTGACAGGATTTTGGAAAGGTACATTAAAATACATCTTAATTTCCTCAGAATTACATAAAGCGTATATAGCTATTTCAGCATAACATGGTGGTAGACTTATAAAGCAACAACAAGAATTCATCGAACTACATCGTGTTATAAAACGTTGCTTGTCTTTCAAGTGTTGTGTTGTTGCTCTGCAATACAGCATTGTAGTCATTAACATCACTAGGGTTGGTACAATAAGCCGATATGTGTATCGCTATCTCGCTCTCTTTGAAAGCTCAAAGCCGAACACTTGGAAGAGGAAATAAAATTTGCTTCCGGCCTAACCACTTCTGCATCTGATGCACATTCTCAAATGAGGAACTTGTAGCCGTATCTAGAGATACAGAGTTAGAGTTCAGATAACTGTGTAATTTCGAGTTTATTTGCTTATCGGCTATTATGAGTTCAATTAGCACTGTCCGAAAAAAATGATATACTGAACTTATATGTCAAACGAGATTTGAAATCACCCATTGGCATTGTTAAAAATGCGGTTCAAATATCGGTTGCAAACCCGCCATTTTTCTCTCTGACTGTAGACTTGAAATTTTAGAAGAAGGTCATGTAACTTTCACTTTTTAGGGACGTAATGTTTATAAATTTATTCGATTGGATAATAAACCTGTATTAAGCCGGTCAATCTACTTAATTGAAAATTTGACCCCTACTTCAAATCTCGATACAGGGCAATTACACAAATTAAAGCCTTCAAAATCAGTAGCTACTATATTCTATCCTGCATCTACATATAGTCTAGTAATCATACAAATCCACATACGGAAAATAACTTTCCAAGAATCATTCAATAGATTAAATAGAAAACAGTTTTAGCTCTCATCATAACTAGAGAACTGGCCCTATCCACCAAAGGTCCCGGGTTCGACAAGCAGTGGAGGCAGTGGTTACTATATACTGCCAATCTATCAACGCCTATGGACACTTCAATTTTGCTGAGTTTTCGCGTATTGTTTTGTCCAGTTGAACAGTTAAAAACCTTGGCATAATTCATTTATCTCCATGGATATGTTAAGATTGATTGATTGACTGGTGTTTTACGCCACATTCAGCGGTATTTCAGCTACGCTGTGGCGTGAACATATACTCAAAATTCTTTTATCGATATGTAAAGAAGCCCTGTACTTGCCGTTATTGTAAATAGGCACAACTGAGACCTTGAACATTCAATTTCTTTAGCAATACAAATATCTTTGATGTGAGTACACAGTTCATCATAGTCAAATCTGTTTATAAAGAGGTCAGAGGACAATGAGGGCTATTAAACCAGCCTGGTATTGACAGAGTGTTATCGTGCACTTATTGCGAAAACTGGATTACCGCGTACAAAGATTTTCAAAACGCCGCCATTGTTCACGAGACAAGTACCAAGTGAGATCGCACGCGCTCCCTTTTGTTAAAATAGTCACGCCCCTGCAGCAAGTATGCCAACTGGACAAAAGTATTTTGCTAATAAAAGGATTTCTGGTTGATTGTAATGAAGTCCTTATTATAAGTCGTCTTCATCATCTCATCATTTCGAAAGTAAATAATTGAACCGTGTGTAATGGAGCGTGCTATTGGCGGAAACTCACCAAAGTGACTCCAGTCCCTAAAAGGATTACGAAAATGTTTTTGTTTTGTTTGATTGGGGTCTCAAGCCGTGCTTAAGGTTATTTCACTAATATGACGGTGTTCTAGCCCAATGGGCGACGGAAACAGAATGACTGGAAACTGTGAGTCATAAACGGAAGCAGGATCAGCGCTAATGAATACGCATATGTATTTACTTCAGCATCTTAGTCCATAGAAACACTACAATTAATATATACGTCCCAGCTATAAACCTACACTATCCCAATAACAGTATTTATTACTGAAATATGTAAACTTACGAATCCAATATTCAATACACACGCATGCCTTATTACTTTCTGACAGTCATCGCCTGTGGTCGTGGCTTAGTGGATAGCGTGTGCGCCTACCAATCCTACTTCGATGTACCCTTCACGGGATCGAGTCCGTATGTCGACAATCAGGTTTATTAGTGAATCACACAATGTGGTTCCGGCAATCTCAGGGTGTTTTTTTTACGAGGTTTCCTCACGGTTTTCCACCGTCACTATGCAATCAACAGGGTGAAGTGGACAATCCGTCATCATATATGTGAAATATATTTCAGTACGACGATCAAACCCCAATCAAACAGTCATCAGTGGGGATAATGATATTACTGAAATGTGCATAGTGCGTTCTGTAATAGTGCTCATAATACAGAAATATATGTGAATAAAGTAACTTATAACTATAATGTAGCTACGTTTGACCTTGCCCTTAAAGTACATGGTATGTCTAAAATCTTCTCCAACGAAGAAAGGTCATTTACTGCGAACACCACACTTGCACTCGACGATTCTTTCGGAATTAAAAATGGAAAGTCGTAAAAAAAAACAGAATTCTCATCAGCATTTTTCTAAATTAAGTTCATGAAACTCATCTAATAAGTCAAACAATTACTAAAATTAAGACTTACTTTTTTATTTTTCAAACTTTAGCCGAATCTTCTTCTTTAGCTCTTGACGATCATAACGTCAGAGAATTCTTCTCGTTAGCCGATGAGGTTTTTGGTTTTTTTTGACAGTCAGACTTTTTCTTGGCAATTTTCCAACAGGAGTCATGTCTATGAATCATAATAAAGTATATTTCCCTTCCTCCGTTCTTTAGCAGTTTATTTGAAGATAATTTGAGAATACCAGAATTCTTTTCACGGACATTAGTCAGCCAAGGGAAATATCTCGAACCACGTGGGTTATGGGTATTTCACTTATATAACGGCGGTGTAGTACACAAGTTAATGTGAAGTGGCTTGTGCGATTGGAAAATTAGAGTTTCTCAAGCTCTGAATAACGACAACATAGCTGGACTTGGAAAATGCACATACTGAGGACTAAAATTTGAAACAATAGATACATCAGTTGATTTTACTACCCGCTCTATTGTCAAACGAAGCTTGTCACTATTTTTAGCCTGATTTCCACAAAGCCAAATAGGAACCTATAGCTGTACAATAATTGCTCACAAAGGGTATTGTTTGTTTGTTTGTTTGTTTGTTTGATTAATTGGGGTTTAAAGCCGAACATACAGCTATTTCACTCGCATGACGGTGTGTCAGCCCAATGGGTGAAGGAAGCCACATTCAACGCCACTGCCAACAAACTGAAAGACAAGACGGGACAAATACGGGACATTCACAGAACGCAATACAAAGGCATCACAAACAAATCAGTGCAGCAGAAAGCACCAGGACAATAGGGAGCTCCCTCCAAACACCGGCAACAAAAAATATCTCACATAAAGAATATATCTCACATATCTATATCCCAAGACTTTGAGTACCTGGAATCGTGTATTTGTCATGAGTTAAATTGAAACATCTGACACTCAAACACAAACGATGTCTGAAGAAGAAATCGATAAAACTACAAATATAGTAGGCCTATTGATAATAATGCTGGAAGACGGTTTGCTAAATACCGTCCATAGTGCTTCTGGTGACACTAAGTATAGAGATGGGGACGATTAAGACGTATGGTAAAAGAAAGTTGCTCCAGGCTACAATTTCCTCTTTGTTTGATAATTTCAGAAGTGCCACGTATTAACACCATTTCTCCATTCGTCGCGATCTAACTTTAAAACGCACTCCATGATTATATTCTGTATAAGAAAATAATTATAAAGAAAATATTTTTAAAATCATAAATAATTTTTTTTTTAACCGACGGAATATCTTTATGAGCATTATGTTTTCATATTCACATTGCCAGTTTTGCTGTAAAAGCTCAACGCATAACATCAGGAAAGTCTGCGTAGGCAAACAGCTGGCTAGAAACACTTAAAATGGCTTTAGGATTTGTATTTATCCCCTTTCCTTTCAACGATGTAATTTGTGTCCTGCCGAAGTGATCAGAAGGGCAGCTTGGTTAAATAAAACCAGTGGTGGCGAAAGCTGCTAAATACTATACAGTTAGTTTTACAATCTGTCATTTACTCGTTCACCTGGCAGTGCAAGGTTGGCTGTAAAAGTTCACGAGCACGTTCTACCCTCGTGTAAAGACGATCAGACGGCAATCGTCATCCCTTTATAATTCCGCCTTTAGGCCATGTTCGCTGGAATAATCATCTCGAGACTCGCCGAAAAAGTGTGATCCCTTCCCTAGGGTTGATTCTAAACATGGTATTTAAGTCTCCCTAACACTTATGTTCTTAAACGCCCAGACCAAATTCCAAGAAATCGATTTAAAACAATCGGACAAAGTAGGAACTAAAAACAAAATACTCCTTGCCAGAAAATCTATGTTTGTTAGGGGTAAGGTTTGAAAACTATTTGACTACATCGATTGCGATATTCAAATATTAGAAACTGTTTATTAATAGTTTTGTACGGCGTGCTTGCTAATAAGACAGTGCGGTCACAAAGATTGAGAGTGAAATTAATGTGTATTCCTGTTGTTGTTGTTTTTTTTTCCGATTCAACTTTTTGACAATTCAAAGAAAGACACAAAATACAGTGGTCGTGTTTAATTATACAGAGGGACGTACATGACGTCGACACTACCCCTGGGCCAAGTATTCATAAACGGGGAAAAGAGTTGTATGTACAGATGAGATTAAAAAGGTAAATGGATTTTTGTTTTCTTTTTCGAGTTAGAATATTAATTCCAGCCCTAGCAGTCAAATTGTGTTCAATCAGTTGGGAGTGCCTGAAGAATAGAAGCTTTGAAACTGCCATTTATTTTTATGGCAAATTTTCGGAATAATCTATTTTAAAGGATAGAAGAACATAGGCTTTATCAAGTTTAATGGATGTGGTATATGCCCCATATGTTTCATGTGACGCTTGACTTTTAGTTTAATTATCTTAAAGATGTACCACACCTCAGAGACGAATGAGACATTCTTGAAAACTGACAAATATTTTACTGAAAATGTGAACAAGTCTCTAAGGACGGCTTTGGTCAACAACATCGAGAACTTTAATTAATTTATGGAAAGAAATGTCTTCACTGTGGACAAGGAGTGGATTACGGTCGCATTTGTTCAAGCTGTGTGGTAGCTGGGATATAATGCGTGTTAATTTAGTGAGATATTAACAGGGCGTTATAAGGCACTATCAGGCGAAAACTAAATCATCGCCGTCAAAAATGTCTAAAGTGCAGCCTTTGTTCACGCGAGACCACACGCGTTTGCTTTTGTCACACTTGTCCAGCAAGTATACTGACCGGTGCAATGTCGTTTACTTAAATAAAAGATATAAGGGTTGATTTTAATGAAGATGAATCATCTTGATCATCCCACCATTTCGATAGTCAATAATTGAGGCATGTGAACCGAAGCGTGTCATTGGCGGAAACCCAACCAATCAAAGTGGCTCTCTTAAAAGGATATCAATGCTGTGCACGCATCCCCGCGTGTCAATCCCAGAACTTGCGAAATTAGTTAATGACCACTGGTGTGGACTAAAGACATGTTGTGAAACGCTGTGTTTGGTACAACAAAAGATACTAAGAAAGGAAGCCACTTTCAGATAAGTCCAGCCGAGCGTCTGTGATTTCATATTAGTGCCAATACCAGAGGAATTGAATGATTGAAATTAGCTTAGCATTGGGCGGAATTAGCTGTAATTTAACTGCTAGCGTTTAGATGAAAGCACAAATAACCATGCAGCCGCAATTTAGCCTGGAAATTGAGACGCGAACAAAAGACTTTATCGATAATCACCGAACAGAAATACAAAGACAGCCAGTCTGCCTTTTCAAGACTTCATGCGCCACTGTGTGCTTTCCTCGAAACTACAAGTCACATTACATTCAGATACGGAAATTGATCAATTTTTGTTCAATTGGTCAAAGCGAATGGCTGGCGTTATATAACCTATAACCAACTAGTTTGTGATTTCCTTGAACTATCATTATCAGCTTATTGCACTAGCTACAGAATATTTAAACAAGTTAGCTAAAATATTTTTTTAAAAACTTAGATGTACTGCTAAATTTCGAAATATTTTCGTGACAATTTATTTATTGCTATTAGCAATATTGCCTATGTTTTGAAAACTATATTATTGATATGCTAATACCACATACGTAGCTAATACCCGACATCCTTTGACAGGTAGTTGAAAACATTAAATATAAAGAGAAATCCTACAAAAGTGCTGACTGGTGATTCTCTCTATCAACAAAGTTTAATCTTTACTGTGTTCGAGTAAAATAATAATAACTTTTTATTAGTAGTGACAATAAATATAGTGCATTCTTTTTGGTTTTGCTACATTTTTTAAGATGGTATTATATTTCACCAACTGATTCATTTATATGGTGGAATAGCACAGAAATTAGACCGGTGTCTCATTTTTGTCCTGTAGTATCTTTATTTGTTTCCAGTTGTGTCGAGGGCGATTTCATTCATACACTGGGCTGGCACGCTGTCACATGAGTGAAATAATCTGAAGTATGGTGAAAACCCCCAATCAATCAAAACTCTTCGACCATATATATTCAATATATATATATATGTAATACAAATTAAATTCACCCAGGAGTTCGTATACTCCAAAGCCTCTCCTGTTATCAAATACCTACATGATGTCTTTGTTTTCGACTTTCGGTAACCATTATGGTGTCAATTACAAGGACCTGCCTTAAAAAGGGGTAACTTTCCCAATTTCTGAACCATATCCCCAGTCGGGTTTAAGTGACCACAAGTTAAATTGTCGCTCAGTGTTAGACCAGATGCGTGTGTTGAGATATCAACACCATGTGAAAAAAGCTAGGCGATGATTTAATGACAGGAGAACCCTCCCTTGCGCATTTGCTACTGCTATATATTTGTCAATCATTACCCAGGGGAATTCGTCAACTAATAACGCCTCTTATTAATTACAAGTAACAAATCAAGGCTGCTTTCATGAATCAAAAAGTTGACAAGAAATTCAAAGCCATCTATTATGCGTTTGCTACAGCCAAAGATTTGTCAATTATTACCCTAGAGAATTCGTGCTTAATAAAGCACAGAATACAAAACATTGGCAACTCACGAACTTAAGAATGGCTGATGGACATTAAAGTTTATTAGACATGCTGTGATATAATATATGCTATATTTCATTGAAAGGTCCATAAATCTGCACGATTCACACGAATGACTGGAGGTGAGTTAAGCTTATCACCAATAGTTAAGTTAAAGTTTCCAAATAATTTTTAACGAGGTGAAATGCAAAATAAATACAACATAGGTTACAATTTCTGTATAGTACAGGCCTTTTTGTTGTCCTCAGACATACATTGAAACAGTCATAAACCGTTAAAATAGGGATGTGCCTGGAATTAACGATGTAACATTCCACCTTGCTTTTTATCAGAGACATTATAGAGCGGTTGTATAACGTGATTATAGCGTCGTTGCAAATTGCTTTTGTGTGCTCTGATAATTTGGGCCGTGTTTCGGAAATCTTGACATAGAAATATCGAGGACAAGGAGATCTCTCTATACAGCCATTCAATCTTTGTTGGGTAATTTGCTCAACAGCAATAAAGGGAAAACGAAAATGCGTCGGCAGTTTTATTCTCGCGAGACACAGTTCCCCAAGTATCGATCCCAAGGTAGGCAGAGATCGCAGGAAACCACACCCAGCTATGGGTTTTAACGTTGACTCACTCTTCATTAAATGCGCACAGTAATATAAATTAAAATCCCCATTTGCATATCATAATGAAGATATTTAAATTGCTAACCTGTCCAAGGGGTTTTGGTGTATTTATTTGCGTTTATTGATTTCTCAAACACATCGCTTTCCGATGCTTCTCTCGTGGGGCATTTAACCGTAATATCTTCAATAAGCTTACAGTGGAATTATTCTTGTTCAAAGCGGATTAGCGGTTATTGGTAGTTACTTTATAAACCAAACACACGCAGATTGGTCAAACATGTGGGCTAACACTGTTAATCTTAAACTCAAAATAGCCACAAGCCCAGCTATATCAAGTATCCTTAGATCATGAATAATTTACCAACTGCATACCGCAGCCTAGCATCTGCTTCCCTGTTTAAGTAAAAAATGATAGCACTTCTACTAGGATCAATATCCCAGTGTTATTAAATGAAATTAAATTAAATAATAAACCTATTTTAGCTGCATTTTATTTATTTAAATAAATTGTATTTTAATAAATATTATATTTAACATGTATTTATATTTAGATTTGTATATGCATATGCATGCTCGAGGAACGGCCCACATTGTAAATATACCGTTTGCATGCATGTGAAAATATATTTATTTTCCCACACCCATTCATAATTCAACGTCATTTCATTTCTATTACGGGATAGAACAAGCCCTCCATTTAATTAGTTTAAAAGTTTATCATCCAATATCAGGTGTAAGTATAGTGGCGAGTTTTGGTCAAATCCTAAACTCCCCTTTTACCGATTGAACCACTGATATTAATCGGTGCCAAATTCCTAACTAGTTTATTGAGTTAACGTCTGGGAAAATCAAACTTAAAGTGTTTTTGGCATAATTTTGCAAGCAGTTTTAGATATGTTAAGCAAGGAAGAACATGCAAATGGGTAATTTGGGAAATAAACAAGCTAACTCAAATTCGACATGATGGCCAATTTGAACTTTTGAATAAGTACTAATAACAAATGTCTTATTAACTCTAAGACATTTTGAGTATCTCGTGTCGTTCCAAATTGCGATAATGCTCGGTCATAGTTTTTAAACTGTTATACGAAATAACAAAGAGACGTGTTATCAGAAAAACGAATTCATCTTTATCGAGTCGTACAACGCCTTTTTCTTTGACGTGGTAGACTTTTTCTTGGACCTTTTCCAATATTAACAAGACAGTCTATTCGTCAATGTTCATGACTAACAAGACAGTATCTCATCAGACAGTCCAAAATTGATAGTAATTGCTGCAATAATAACTGATGAATGACGACTGCCCTGTCAAAACATCTAGTGGTTCTGATAATGTTGTAGCATTGAATTGAATCTTAGCTGAATATACATGTATCGATTGGTTTAGATGATCTTTGCCGAACTATTCTTCCACCTAACAACTCTTAAGCAGAGAAAAAGTATGGAAGACAGATGTGAACATATATTTGCTCTCGTCGATGAAATACCAGTAAGCGAAAAATCGAGAGAGAAAAAGCCAACATCCACAGATCACTAAGAGCTTTAATTCAGTTTTCCCCGAGAGCACAATATTTTTAATTTTCGTTTTGTTACCACGAGGAATCTATTAACGACCATACACAACCAACCTCAGAAGTAAAAAATCGATAAAGCTACATTTTATAATAGTTATGTCGAAATTTCATGCCATAAAGTATGAATTTGTTCGTGCTCACCAAGAAGAATCCGACAACATTTTATAAAAGACACAAAAAGTTGATCGAACTGCAAACTGAAGTTTATAAGACTTAGTAAAACCGGTCTTATTTACAGTTGTTGTGAGTTGTGACATGCACTGCCTGTATATATATGGCAACGATAAGGACAAACCGAACAACATATGGCTTCTTTATTAAATCAATTAAGTAGAATCTAGCCCAGATGTACACAGTTTTCCGGTTTTCAACATAACTTCTATGAGCCACAAAAAAACGATCCACTATGTTGTAAGGTGTCAAATGTCAATCACCAATACAATGAGTTGCAGGCAAATTTTCTATAGTTTTTATGTAAAAGTACATAATAATACAGACAAAACAAGGCCTAAACTGATGCAGTTTAACACAAAGGCTAACAATTGGTGGCTATACCGATGGACGACAACAGTTCAATATTTGACTACGAAATGTTTAAATTTGGGCAAGTCTCACCAGATGATGGGTCATTCACGTATTTTATAAGGTCCCACTTAAGATTCTCATATAATTAATTATATTTGTATGGAAATGCGGACAAGCAATCAAGAGAATATTTGAATCAAATAACACGTCTGAGAGCGTGAACTTTTCATTGCTTCAGCAAAACAAATATCTCCAGTGTGACTACACAGTCAATTGAAATCTCGACGATCAAGGGTGAGGTCACAGGGTTATAATGGCTGTTAATCCAATCTGTTATTGACAGAGTGTTGTCCGGCACTTATCGCGAAAACTGGATTATCCAGAACAAAGATTTCCAGACCACCGTCATTGTTAACGCGACGTGAGACAGCGGACACTCTCCTTTGTTTAAATGGTCATGCTCGTGCCGCAAGTTTGGCGGCTGGTCAAGAAGTGATTTACTAATACAAGCTTGATTTTAATGAAGACCTCATCACGATGAATCATCTTTATCATCCCACCATTTCGATAGTCAATAATTGAGGCATGTCTAACGAAGCGGGTCCATGGCGGAAACTAAATCAATCAGAGCGGCTCTTTTAAAAGTGTATTCCCCCTCCCCTCCCCCTCCAGCATGCATGTCGTGGTCACGGTACTGGTATAATTAGTTAATGGCTACTGCACGGTGCTGGATGCACTGGACTAAGCTCGGTATGGCAGGCTATATTTGGTATATAACAAAAGATGCCAAGCAAAGAAGCCGATTTGAGATAAGTTCAACGGAGCGTCTATAACTTCGCATTACTGCCAATGTCAGTGGAATTGAATGATTAGAATTCGGGTATCATTTGACCAAATTAGCCGCATGCAGTTTGGCTGTTAGTGTTGAGATACAGGCACAAGCTACCGTGCTGCCACAATTTAGCCTGGCTATTGAGACGTGAACAAAAGAATCCTTCGATAATCACCGAGCCAAAATATCAGCCAGTCGGTCGGTCATTTCTTGACAAGTCTTCAACCTTCATTATATCTATTGCTCGATTCTCGAAGACGTCCGGAGACGAACAGAAAAACAGAGAAGTTGCGGATAGGCACTTGGCATTGATCTATATACACACATAGTTCGCACTATCGTTTTCACTTGACTTAATTTAAACAAAAGATATAGAAACAAATTTGACTAATTGGTGTTTAAGCGAACATGTATTTCACTAACATGAAGACGGATTGTTCACTGCTATAAATCGAGGGACCCAAACCAGTGAGCTGTACACTTAAGAAAGATATGTAGGCCGACACGTTGACCATTGAGTCACGGTCGCGCGCCTGTTATTAGCAATTAAGAGCATAACATTTAATCACAATACGTATTAAGCAGAGAAGCTTTTTATGACTAAACATTTATACGACATTTCTAACAGTGACATGTCCTTGGTTTGGGTTTAACCGATGTTATTTAGCGACCTGCAATCCGCACAACTTAACGTCTTAAAAGATCTTAATATTTCACACACACAAATAACACTCAATCTATTTTAAGTGGGTGCCACTTCCTCTAAATCTACAGTATACTTCCAATGATCCGGTATCTTTCTGAATACCAAGCTGTTTTGTACATCGTCTAACTAGCTTGAAACGGCCCACATGGGCCCCGTTAAGCTCTACTATTTGTTAGGTCCCTAAATACTGTCAAGGGAGGTATTTAACGTCTCAAAACTATTTCTGCCCCTGCTTAAATCGACCAGATGTTAAATGACAGCGGAGTTATAATGGCAGATGTGTTTGTTTAAATCGAGCAACTCAATCCGAACAATACTGGACAATGATTTATTGACAAGAGGCCAACTCCGATGTCATTTACGATCCCAAATCTGCATATTCGTCGAACCAATCCTCTCCACTGTCTTCTCAAACAGGATAAATTGGACACTTTAAAAAAGGTGTCGCGTTTATATGCAATATGTGTGAACAACAGTTCAATGTAAACAACTTAGTGGCGAAAATAGAAATGAGGATTTTGCATAAAGCCCGCGAATGCTGAACGCCATTGACATTGGGCAGTCGTTTAGTTTGAATGAAATTCTTGTCAGCCATGTACCGAGTGAGTATGCCTCTACCATTCTCAGATAAAGGTGCATTCTCACAGTGCGATTTGTAGTTAGATTTTCAGGGGATTCCCCTTATTTGCGGAATTTGGTCGACGTTTTTCTCGACTAAAAGTCCCAAACGAGGGTAATCCCCCTAAGTAGTTGCTGCATATCGTACCGTGAGAATGCGCCTTAAGACGATCCAGTAGTTGGTTCAACACAGCCTTCCGCTAGCGACAGTAATGCGATTAATCTGAAAGTTTATATCGGTTTTATCCCAGTTCAGGCCAGTATAATGCAGCCTATAAATTTTAAGTTGGCTGTTGGATGCGCAATTCTAAAATAAATGTTTTACAAGTCTTGGGAAGAACAGACGATAATGCAAATAAAGATAGCACTGTAAAAGCTTTTTTACAGCTGCCGCTCAGAGAGCACTCGGGCATGAAAAAGTCGTAAAGTTGTACATCTATACCTGAGATCTCCGATAATGCTGCTTTTCCGAGACGAGAGTTGGTCATCGGTGGGTCGATGAGTGGAAATTATGTCTAAGACAAATAAACCCATTCATATATTTTTAATACATGATTTGAACCCGGGACCCAATCATATATGTTTGGAACTCGTTCATTGGCTTTTGACTGACAACAATCGATGGTTACGTCTAATTTACGTCTAATTGTGTCAAAACACAAGCAAGTTGCTCAACTCGTAACATATTCTCAAACCCAATTTATGTTCTGCATTTGAGTTATACATTAGCTCAATCATGCCCTTGATAATTCGCGGATAAATCTGACACCGTTCATTTCAAGAACATGTCGATTTTAAGGATTAAGTTCTCGATTAAACCTGCGTTGTCCAAACAAGAGCTGCGCTGCGGCCCATCGTTATATACAATGTCAGATCTGATGACCCGACCCGTAACGAAGGCATAAACTACCTTTGTTAGATTGCCATGGGTTTAATGTGATGGCAGTAAATTACTGTGTCATTTTAATCAGTTCTGAACAGACTCGCGCTGCCAGAATAAAGATTTAGGAGACAATTGGATGTGTGATTGCAAACATCTCTTGCGAAACCGTCGGTTTAGTTACACAGAGAGATCTGAGCAACGAGCCAACGACATGCAAAGTTATAACCAGAGAAAATAACAATGTCAGGAAATACATCGTTAAATTATTTTTAAAAAAATTTCAGTTAGTAATTTAGTTATTTATTTTACGTCAGTTATTAATTTTACTTTCATTATTTTTACTTATTTGCTTTATTGTACTTAAGAGGATTGCATTTTGGGGTTAGTCGGTCGGGCGCGGTCGGGAGATCAGTTAGTTGGTCGGTCGGTTGGGCACGGTCGGGAGATCAGTTAGTTGGTCGGTCGGTTGGGCACGGTCGGGAGATCAGTTAGTTGGTCGGTCGGTTGGGCGCGGTCGGGAGATCCGTTAGTTGGTCGGTCGGTTGGGCGCGGTCGAGAGATCAGTTAGTTGGTCGGTCGGTCGGGCGCGGTCCTGAGATCAGTTGGGCGGTCTGTCGACCGATTGATTGATTGATTGACTGACTGCTCGATTGTCGGATTAAGGTTGTGGGTCAACGCTACACGTAAACTTACAATATTAGTTTACAGTGGTACATATAATACCAACTCAGCGTCGTGCTCTCTCTTAGCTCAGAGAAGACCGGGCAGAAGAGGTTCACACAAAACACCAGTTTGTTGGATAGAACTTCGTCTTTTAGGGATCGAATGTGATTAATAAGGAAAAAGGGTTCAGCCAAATTCGACGAAATACAGTAAACGCACGCCTGATTAATCTCTAGGAAGAGTTCTGAGCCAACAAAATGCTTAACAGAGGCTCTGGTATCGTCGTATCCGCAAACTGTTGTGATGGGAAAAGTATAAATGAGATCACAAAAATGTTGGCAAAACGTTGGAAAGGATTCAGGAAAAAGTCTTATTCTGATAATAATCCATATATCTCGAAGTTATGAGAATTCTGTGTGTAGGAAACAAAATAAGTCCAACGTATATGTTGGTACAGTATGCTTATAAGGCCGATTCTCGAACTGGTCTCAGCAAGCACAATTTTCTGAAACTCTATGCGCTCGTAGAAAAACATGGCTCTTATGGAACCCTTATAGCTTCTTCAGTCATGGTTCTGTCTGGAACCCTCACAGAAACTGCTTCCTGTCTTCTTATATCAAAGAACCGTTTTGGCGTTATGGTTCCATATAAAATCATACTTTTTTCTAAAGAACCCCCCCCCCCCCAAAAAAAATTATTTCTAAGAGTGTACCTTAATAAGGAAAACATTTCTTTGTTGTTGTTTATGATAAGTACGTTAATATATGACTACATGCGAAAATAAATAATGCACCTCATAAGCACGAGGGGAGTTGAGCAGGTTTGCACAGGAAAGTAGACAAGTTTTTGTTAAGGGAGCGGCTAAAAGGCACTATTTTAACAAGAAATTCATATCGTGCGATCGAAGTCAATAAATATCTTGCGGAGCTCCATTTATGTTCACGACCATTTGATTGGCTTGTGTTTGCAAATGATTCAGCCCACATTGACAGTTTTATCGAGCGAACCTTTTTGTGTTAGCAATCCCAGAAGTTTTACGTCCAATTTTCCGCATCAATCTCCAAATTTTCGCAACAAAAAAGTCTCAATTTGAGATAAGGTTTTGATTAGGTTATCTAGTCGTTCAGTCCCTTTCCCGGTAATTCATGGATGAATTAATGCGAAGCACATCTGTAGCTTTTTTTTAGCTGATAGATGACAAATTTGAAGGGTCCCTTACTGTGGTTCAGTTGGCTCCGGCAATCGCGGGGGTGGTTTTTACGAGGTTTCCTCCCGGGTTTCCACCGTAATGAGGCAAGGAACAGGGTGAAGTGGACAATCCTTCGTCATATAAGTAAAATATCCTTGAGTACGACGTTTAACCCCAATCAAAACAAATAAACAAACAAACAAATACTGTGGTTCAGTGGTTCGCGTGTCGGCCTACTTTGATGTACCGCACACGTGTTAGAGTCCGTATGTCAACCTCAAGTATATAAGTGGGTCACACGATGATACTTACTTTCTATTATTAATTTTGTTTGAATACTATTTTTTATCATTTGATCCTTCAACCCGCAGGTTGGGTGAATCAATAGTTTCGTGTATCATTGCGCATTTGTTATCTTTATACGAAAATAGAAAGTGAATATTATTACCCTAATAACCAGGACACTTGTTACAAAGCAAACCTCTGACATGGGAAAGTCGTTAGGCTATCTCGGTGTGAAATCACTGCCACTGTTGAGGTGAGCGAGTTGTGAGAGAGAGAGAGAGAGTTTGTCATCGGTCGATCGATCTCAGGAAGCTATGTGTCCAGCTGATAAAACCCATTCATTTCGAAGACAATAGATGTTTTTATCTTGGGAATCTTTTTTGTTGGAAAGTTAGTTACTTTTACTCTGATTTTCCGCAACAGTGGCCAAATCATGAATAGCAAAAAAATTAAATTTTACACGAGGCTTTAATTCTTGGCTCCATCCCTTCGTCTGCTAATTTAGATTTGAAGTTTGCATGATTCATTCCAAGCATACACACCTCAATTTTTGCTATGTGTTATTCTGTTTAACTGACAGGGATAAACCTAGTGCTGACCGACAGCAGTCAAGGAACATCGCGACACGGATTTCACGGCACAAACTGTTCCATGTTTCTGCATCATTATATTTAACGACATTGTAACGTAATGCGACTGTATGCTCATACTGGGCTCCCATACATCATATTCTGTAGTGGCGTGCTATCATCGCTGGACGGTAACGTTCGTCATAGATGCAGCCCAATTTGTCGTGGCTTTATTTGTTTTACCTAGGACATAATGTAGAGAAATTATACTTTAATACTGGGAAGACGTAGTGACATCTTCGCGTGCCTCCATTGAAAAATCCCACCCACGATACCCTTATATTGCATATGGTTTTTATTCTCAATATCCGCCTTGTTTATGCTCCCTGCCTTTGCGGAGTTCAAAATTCTCTTTACTTCAATTGTAATTGTCTGGAGAAAAGCCAAAGCATTTAATACTTTTAAGCGTCTTTATTATACTGTCATTTTATATAATGACCTTAAACGTCAACCTTGATATTTTCCTTTTGTTTCGTTCTGCAAACATAGCTCGTCGCTGAGCAAACTTGTCGATTTATATAAAGAAGTTTTAGCCGACATATCGGGGTTAAATTTATGATGTACAGGCACAACACTTCCTCCATAGATTCATTTGTACCTCTGATATAACCAGCCTCCATAGTTACATAAACCAGTTGTCGGGACGTGTAGTAACACTTTTTATGAGTTTAATTCGATAGCCATCAAATATAGTGTCAATTTAATGGAGAATTCGTCCCTTCAATGATGTATGACACATTAGAGGAAAGAACTAGTGTTTTTGTAGTGACGTTGTTTTGAAGAAAGACAATCCAATCATCTTGCCTCTCCTTCATATTTTCTCTCTTAGGCATTGACCAGCCATCGCCCGGTGTGTAGTCCGGCAGTACCGCTTTCATGTCTTAGTCACGGTTTAGATTCTCACCCCTTTCACTGCCATTCGCGCTTATCAGTTCTAAGGCAACTTTGTTTTATGTTCAATTTTTAATTTGTTGGTAACAAAAGTGTGACCATTTATTCAGCAGACTACTTTTAATATGTGTGTATTAGTGTGTGTGGGGGTGGGTGGGGTGTGGATTGGGGGGGGGGGGGGGGTGCAGGGCGTGTTGCAACAACAACAAAAATGGCTGACTTGTACCAACTTGTATCTCACTTCATAAAAATATTACACTCGAGTCTTACTTTCACATCTGTGTTACCTCCTAAAGTCGCCTATAAAACTATCAAATATGGCTATAGAAACTTATTCTTTTTTGTCCACCACTACTATAGTAGGGGGGGACTTAGAAATGCTACTCGGCGTCCGTCCGTCCTTCCGTCCGTC